>WAAB01019561.1:0-58469 GCA_013389865.1 Piaya cayana | reverse complement strand
CAACCCTGTGTTATTCTCTGAGCCCTCCTATCTAGCCTTCCAAAGATTGTAGTGCACAGACAGTATAATTTGACCTGGGAAGATACATGTATAATGATAGCCAGAGTTAAAATGCTATCTTAAATGAGCCACACATCATCAAATTAACAGAAATTACTTAAATTGCAAAAGACAGTGGTTCTTATCAACTGTTAACACCAGATGTCACTCTCACCTAAGGAATTAAAAAGACTGTGCCAGCTGATAATAATAAAATGATCTTAAAACAATTATAAAAAGCGAAGCCTAAACTCAGTATGTCACCCGTATACTCTAATTGATGAAACAGAACTACTTGGAATTATTTTCCATTTATAGACGTTCTTTCTGAAAACAATATTTCATTTCATCTGGTAGAATAGTACATATTTAACCACAGTAAAAAAAATTAAAATGAAAACATCAAGGCTTCCCTCAGTTGCCTTGTTTATATTGATGCACATGAGGATTCAGGTAACATCTTTTCAAGGGGTTTTTAATAAATTAAAACAAATGTTCCTTTTGAAATGCAGTGCAATGAATATCCATACTGTTACATAAGGCAGAGTGAATCTTTATATCTTAAGTTTACACTGATACCTGGTGGCAAAAAAAAATCATCTGGAAAAGGTCCTTTGATCGGAGAAATTATTTTAAAAGATTGTATACTACAAATATACTCTAAGGTGCAGCAAAGTAGAGTGATATCCAGATAATATTCTTATTGCACTTAATTTTAGTGTTGAAAAGTTGGAGAACGCATTGGAACACACTGGAAATCAGGCCTGAAAATCCAAGGCATGGCTTTAGGGCAAGGCTCTTCTCTTACAGTAGCCTACTTGAAAATCCTGAATTTTCATCACTGTCTCTTTCCAGGTTTAAGCAGAATTCATGTTGCTCATAAGCTTGGCATAGGTATGAATTTTAATGACTGGGAATTGTACCCCTATATGTTTGGAATCATTTGGCTACATGAATTAGCTACTACGGTATCATAAAAAATGTCTTACCGCATCTGGTTGCCAGCTTGCATCAAAGTTCTTTTCAAAAGCTCCTGGATATTTCTGATTAGTTCAAGTTCCTACATAAAAATATTGAGAGTTCTGTGATAGCCAGTGCAATAAATGCCATCATGCAGAGTAATTTGGTTTCAGTAGTTGTGGATAAATAACTTAAATCCTCCACTCATTAATCACTCTTACCCTATTATTGCAAGACCATATCTTCTGAGGAGTCAGCAGATAGGAGGTAACTGAGCTGTATGTCTAAGGCCGCAGCAATACTTGAAACACCTCTAAAGCCTGGGGATTCATTATTTTCATATTGCACGTGTATTCTATGAAAAAAGGCTATGTCCTATCAGATTAAACAGAATATCTGGATTACTTGCACAGTGTTGAAGGAAAAACTATGCTCAATGGGAGACCAGATTCACTGCCTTGCACAAACCCAAGGTACCATTTTAAACCTGGGTAGGATGCTGTCAGTCCTGCAAGCACAATCTCAGATGTCAGAGGCTGCTGCCTTGCACAGGGATGTGATACAGCAGATACACTTCTCCGGCAAGGCAGGCCCTTCCAGAACCTGCTGATATCCTTGCAGATATCTTCAGAGTCCCTGCCTCGTTCTGTAGTAACTGTTTTATCTGCATGAAGGGCAGATGCCTCCTGTCAGATTCCTGCACATCTCCAAAACCAGTTTCTCTGAACTATGGAGACAGGGTTCTATTTAACGTCAGGGAGCAGCAGCATCAAAATCTTCTGTTTGCCTGGCTCCTTTGAATGCTCTGTATTAACTAAAAATAGAAGTTACTACTCTGATTTAAACAGCTATGTTCTGCTTCAGTGGGTATAGGGGATCTGTCATAATATAAACCCAAGGATGCTTAAAGCTGCAATTTTTTTATTATATCTATTTATTCAAGAGCTCATTTTGCCTCTGGCAATAGGCAGAGAATTATCTCAACTACGCAGTGCTGTTTGAGGGGTTAATCTCTGAGATGCAAGGCATTGACTGCTCAGAGTCACGAAGCTTTGCCTCAACTAAGTAATGGATCCAATGCCTGAAGTTTCTGTTTAAGCTGTTTTTACAAGAAATGCTCATTTCAACAAAAACGTGATCAAAGAAAAAAAAAAAAAAAAACAACCAAACTTTCTAATAAGCTCTTGTTGAACAAAAAGTGCCTGGTGCTCATTTCTAACTGCACTAATGCTGTTGTAGGGATTAGCCATCAATGCTCTATGGAGTGACTTTCCTGACCCGGTGATTACATATTATCATAGAAAAGCCTGTCCAGCAAGCATTTTCTTTCTCTTTTTTTAAATGAATTTAATATTTGAGGCTTGGATATTAAAAAGAGGTTCTGCGTTGGAAAAATGAATTAATTTTGCTGGTTTACATCAATGGCAGTTACGGATGACAGCTCTGGGAGTATATACTTACTAATAAATTTTACTCCCAGAACAGTGCTGGCACTCGTTGATCCTTGTGCTGGTTTTGACAAATAAATGAGTGCGTACGTCCCTGCAGTGTCAGTTTCTCCATCATAAGAAATCAACAGGGACCATGAAAAAGATCATTTTATTCTAAATGGAAAAGGATAATTGTGATTGGAAAGTAAAGATTATTTTTTAAGGTTCTAACAGAACAAAAAATAAATAGATAGCTGAAGGTATTGTTTTACAAACCGTGAGAATGCTAAAAGTCATTTTCTGCAGGGAGGAAGTATTGTAATGGCTGAGCTGCCAAAATAAAAAGTCAAAGGGTTTTAAAGGATTAGAAAGATCCAGCACTCACAATTACATTTACAGTAATTGAAATTATTTTGTGTTGGGTACTCAGTCTCCATGTAAATAAAGCGACAATTAATTTCCTGTGAGTAATGTGCACAATTTTAAATGAGAAAAGCCTTCATTTAGCAGTTAAGGTCTCTCATACGGAAAAAATGAAATAGTGCAAAAACAAAGAATTCCCTTGTTAAATGACCTAAAATAAAAATCAAAAATTGATTCCCTATTAGGAGATGTGCATTCAAACATGACTTTTAAAACTGAAGATACAATTCTCAACATTAATGGCAGTCTAAGGCCAGTTAGAGTGAATGAGGAGGAGTAAATGACAATGAATTTTCAACATTCAACTACTAAATGATTTCTCCTAACTTTTAAACCAGTTAAAAGTCAAACTACAGCTGGGAGGAGCTGTGGCACTAGGCTGAGGATGAAGATCCTTTGAGCTAGGTCCTTCGGTCCTGGCTTTGCTGTCAGACATCGCAGTACGATCCCACCCGCTGCCCACGGATCGCTGTGGCTGGCTTGAGGGACGAGCGTGGGAGAAGGTCTATGTTGCTTCATGCTGCCAGGCAGCACCACCTGCAGAGCAGCAGGAGCTGGGAATGTCAAATGCCATGGAGTGGACTTATAAAATGCCATGTCTGCTCCTCCCCATTTTCTCTGCAGAGTAAATTCCATCAACAACCATGGCAGAGCCGCAGCCAGGAGCACAGCTCTTCCAGCCTTTGCGATGGCAGTTGTACAAACGTGGGTGGCTCCACATGAAGATTCAGAGGGCAGGTCTGGGTTTCACCGAGTGGTAGAATGGGTGTCCTTTATTAGTCTGTGCATAGAATTGTGCGGGCAATTCATTTGAAAGCTGAGTCTGTGTTAATCGAGGAAAAGCACGTGGAAGAGTTTTAGCAGTTCACAGCATCTCTGGTTCAGAGGACAGCATTAATGGAGATTTGCATTTCTTCAGTTCATGATAGGGCCTGGTGGTTAAACCGCCTTTTTTTTCTGCTCCTTATTTTTCCCATATATGTGTTCATGATCTGTCTATTAAAATAAAATACTGTCAAATCCGGAGTGATTTGGCTTCTTTTCGGTTGTCTTCTCCCCGGTTAATACTAATAATAAACCTCTGTTATTATAAAAGGTTGTTAACAGGGAAAGAACACTTTATAGGTTAGTGAGCCATTTATTTTATTACAGTATTTAATGTTTATGATGCAAAAGTTGGATTTTCCTCAAATCTAGTGATAAAACCATCTCAGTTCATGACTTTGTAAGTGTCTAATTAATGGTGCAAAGAAAATGTTTAAGAGCAGATGTTTGTGCCTCCCATGAATTTACAAACACAGGGTTTTTTTGCAGCCTGTCTTTTTCCATCGGGGACTTGCAGGTGTCAGCAATGTCTAAATACAGCAGCCAGGGCCGGAACAATGCAGCGAGAGAGGAGCTGGTGGAACCCCGTGAGAGAGGCTGTGCAGTCGCCCTTGATTACAAATCCAGCTGCATCCGTCCATCAGTGACAACATGACAACAGATGTCCTACACATCAGCACAGCAAATAAAAGCAAGCTGGCTTACAAATCTCACTAGATTTAGCGCCCCCTGACAGCACCTAACAAGAAGAATGTTATTCATTACAGCTGGGAGTGAAACCAGGTAACAGTCTTCAAAAATCTCAGCTCTGTGACTGGCGTTTTTCCTGCTGGTCTCCAAAAGTAATTTCAAACTCCACAAACTGCAGATGTTGAAAATAAGCAGTGCACTCTTAACTGAGTAGCCTATGTATAGGTCTGTCCTATTGTGCACTGGTGCACTTGGCTAAACTACCGATGACAGGATTTGGAAATGGTATCCTGTAATTTTCCTTGTCCCATTATTACAGAAATACATTTGCATGTGTCCCTTTTCCAATTTTTTAAACCTAAATTTTACATAGCTAACAGGATCTTGGCTAATGCCTTTGTCTTCAGCATCAGGGAATAGCTGGGGCTGATTTCATTGTTGAAGCAAACACAGAGGAAATCAACACTCTGAGTCCAGGGTAAAAAATGGCATAAACTAAGTACATTCACTTATTCCATAGTTATATATGGCACTCAATTAATGAGTCTGGACACTGCAGATGTGGAAATAAGCTTGAAATGCAGTATATATGCAGCTGAAATGTGATTTATTGGTAGCATATCACCACGTGGCAGGGCCTTTGCTGGGGCTTATATTTTCAATATTAAATGTGTACACATAAATGTACTAAATTGTCATTACATTGATGCAAAAGGGATTGAGAAGAGTTGTCACAGGGGTTTTGAAACTAAAAACCTCAAATAAAACAGATGCATGTACTGCTGTTTATGAATTCAGCTATTTCCAATGCAGCAGCACGAAGAAATAAAATTATTCTACGTGAGAGATTTTATCTTCTTTTTAGTCATCAAAGATCCCTCTTTATTGGAAAAACAACTGTGTCCTCTTGCTCCTTTTTCTTCACCAGAACTGCATTAAGAAAAGATGAATGTGCTGTTAAGTGGAGCCAAATGAATAGCTTGGTAACAGCTGATTTTACTATGCATGTGAGGAACCTTCACTTAAATATCCTGATCCTTCATTCCAGCAGCAGTGGTGGGACGTATCACAATAGGTTATCTAAATACGACTCCATGCTGCAAAGTTAATAGGACAGACGAGCTGGAACCAAAACTCTCTGAAAGAAAGAGGTAGCATGCCAAAAAATAGGAAACCCCAAATGCATAAAACCTTCAGCACAGACACTTCTATTTTCTTTGAGAGTAATTCCTACTGAACAGATAATAGAAGTGTGATTACATGCAGAGATTCAAAACTGCTTGTCTATGTGTATTTGATGTTGACTCTTCAAATGCTGGGGTGGTTATATTGGCTCTAGGAACTCGGAACTATTCTTCATTGCTGCAGACAGCTGAAAGCAGGAACAAAATCTATATTGTATGAAAAGCTTTTCCATGACTATGTGAAAGGCAGTCCCTTGTCTGGACATGTTCTTCTAGCTGCAGATTCTCCTGTGCTCCTGTCCATGGCAGGAACATGGCAAAGATACCAGAGAGCAATGCCAACACAAGCCTTGGCTCATTCAAAGGAATAGAAATGTCCTAGAATATCAGTTAAAACTGCAAGGAAAAGAGTGTCTGTTCCTGACACAGCAGACTTGCAAACTATTTCTTCTTTTTGTCAGTTTTTGCATGTGAAGAGAATAAATCACTCCTGATCTCCCTTGCATTCCCATTTCTTAAGAGAGTTAAGATCAGAATGTGACTGGACAAGTAAGTAGAAAGTATGTGAGTGCTTCAGTGATAAAACTTGCATAACTCCTCCAAATAAGCAAATATAACACAGATATAATACCAGGGAACTGGGCCATTAACTGAGAAACCTGCACAGTGAACAGCCAGAATTCATGGAAGAGCAGCTCTAAGTGTCAAGAATTATTAGTCAGTTTTGGAGAGAGTAAGAAATACAAAGTACCATCTGATTTCTTGCAGTGAAAGAGGTATTAAGTGCAGCTGCAGCTTAAAGAGCTGGCAAAGCCACAGAGGGCACATTTTAACATCTATTTGCAAACATCCCTGCCATAAAATCCATTCCACTGTGAAAATGGGAAGGATTTCCTATGATATTATGTACTCCTCTTCCTTCTGCACTGCAAAGGTCATTGGCATGGCAACAAAATCTTCATTTCTCCAGAGTCCATCTGCTGCTGGTACACACGCCTCGTCTGAAGTCACATCATTCCTTTTTGATGACATCCCACTTGGCTGCTGACGTTCTGTCGTCACAAGCAGACAATCACAATTTCAGGTGAAGAATTAGCAGCAGCAGATGGGACTTCTGAGCAATGAACAAACTATTCTCTGAGATCAAGAGGAAAGAAATACAGTGGAAAAATCCTACCAGAAAATGATTTTTTTTAAAAAAAAATCATACATTTCACAGATTTCTCTAAGACATCAGCAGCTGATGAATATAATTTCTTTTTGGTAATCTGAATGTGATGATTCACATACTGAAATATCCTATACACTAACTCTCATGTATATTTTTGACTGAAACAACTTCTTAAATACTGATTACAATTCAGGAGTTGTACAGAATTTCTAATCAAAATATTGTTAAATACTATCACATCATCAACTATGTCGGCCTTTTCAATATTTTTCTAACAACAAATATTTATCATCTGGTTTAAACAGTACCTCACCATGAATCAACTTGCACAGGATCCTGGAAGCCGCAGGGAAATAATCATTGATTTATTTGTGGGACGCTAGAATATGTATCATTCCAGAATGAAAAATGACCCAGAATCTGTTCTCTGTAACATGTGTAGCCAAAATAATTACATCAGCTTCGAAGGCAATCTGCATGCAGTACTGGATCTCTGTGACAGATAATGAAGTGTCAGCTGGAGCACGAAGTCCTCTACAGGATGAAAAGGAGCAAGCGAATGTCAGGAGTCTTGTGTTTGTTGAAATCACGCTGTCAGAAACATCATCTCCCTGTGCTTGCCCCAGCTTGCCTGGAGCCATCAGCTCATTACACCATTGTACACTTGGGAAAGAGCTGTGCTGCTGTTCTGCAGGATGTTTAAAATGAAGTTTTGTATTGAGACACTGTAGTTTGATGTTCGATCACCACCTCGTCATGAACCTTGGCAAGGTTACAGCATCAGACTCAGAAGTCAGAGATAGTGGCAAAGACTGCTGGATCTGGACAGCCTGAGCACAGAAACAGGCAAGCAGCATTTCACTGGTCCAGAATAGTCTGCTTATGGGCTACTACTGCCTTATTAAAGTGCCACCTGCAGAGATTATGGAACTTCAGTCCAACGGGAGGCTGGAAGAAGTTAAATGCCAGAATTGGATGCTCATCTTTGTTCAAGAAACCTCTGTTTTGATTTTGTTTGGCTCTGGTCTGAGAGGATCAATTTTGTCTGCTTTAGTCATACTCATGATTTTAAATAGTTTTTAAACAAAGGAAGGATTTTAACCAATCCTTCTTAAACCTAGGAGTGACAGAGTCCAGGCTGCCAGGAAGGGGCACTAAGAGGCCTAGTGGCAGAGGATACCTTCAGGGGCAGCAGTTATCACCTACTAAGTTGTTAATCATTTTAGAGACCAGGGCACTACTAAGAGAGGGCCGCCCACAAACCTTAACGTCCTGCTCACCTTCAGCAACTCCCTCTCCACCTCATCACTGACCAGATCCGGGTGTTGCCTCCTCTCCCGACACTTCAGGTTATCGGTGGCAATGACATAGGGTATCTCAATGGCATTGAGTGCCCTTTCCAGCCGCCGCTTCTGTGTTGCCAGCAGGCCAGTTTCAGCATCCAGCTCCTCAATCACTTTCTGGAGCTTGACCTTCCATAAGTGTACGTCCTGCAGGCGCTGGCCCAGAGCAGCCGTGGTGTGCTGCTGGGTGCACTGGGCAGCGGCCGTAGTGAGCTCGGCCAGCTCCTTGGCCTCGGCCCGGCTGCACTCGGCCTGCTCGCAGCCCGCGGAGGCCTTGTGGTACAGAGCCGAGTTGTGCTGGTGCCATTCATGGGGCAGGTACTTGGCTGTACGGTAGCCAACAGCGCCCAGACCTCCTGAGGAGTCGGGCCCAGTGTTCAGAGTCATCTTCATGGGCCGGGCGGTGCTGGGCAGCGCCTGCGGCGCCGGCTCCTCGGCCAGGCTGTCCCCGGCCTCCGCCATGGCGCCCGGCTCCGCGCTAGGCCGCGCCGCGTCCTCGCGTCGCCACGGCAACGGCGGCAGCCAATGAGAAGGCGGCCTCGGGGATAGGAGCACGGCCCCTCATTGAGGCGCAGCCAATGGGTGCGCGGGACCTCCGCGAGGCCGCTCCCGATTGGACAGCGGCGCTCGCGCCGCAGCGCTGTTTGTTGCTATGGGGACGGGGATACCCGGTGGGGAGGGGGGAGGCTGTGATGGCGGCTTAGGGGCGGGCCCTGGGGCGGGTGGGGGTTCCCCTCGCAGGCTTTGCGCGTGTTGTGAGGCTGTACGATGAGGTCATAGGCTCATGGTGGCCACAGACAAAGCTTTGAGCTCATCGAGGTCATCTGTACCGATCCACTGCTAAACCACATCCCTGAGCACCTCAGTCATAGAATCATAAAAATGTTTGGTTTGGAAGGTACCTTAAAGATCATCCAGGTCCAACCCCCCTGCCATGGGCAGGGACACCTCCCACTGCATCAGGCTGCCCAAGGCCCCATCCAACCTGGCCTTGAACACTCCCAGGTGTGGGGCAGCCACAGCTTCCCTGGGCAACCTGTGCCAGGGCTTCCCCACCCTCAAGGTGAAGAATTTCTTCCTTACATCTAGCCTAAATCTGCCCCTCTCCTGTTTCTACCCATTGGCCCTCATCCTATTACTACAAGACTTTGTGAACAGACCCTCCCCAGATTTCCTGTAGCCCCTTCAGGTACTGGAAGGTTGCTATAAGATCTCGTCAGAGCCTTCTCCAGGATGAACAACCTCAACTCTCTCAGCCTGTCCCGATAGCAGAAGTGCTCCAGCCCTCAGATCATCTTTGTGGCCCTCCTCTGGATCTGTTCCAACAGTTCCATAGCCTTCTTATGTTGAGGAGTCACCTGTCCTTTAAACTGCTTCACCACCGCCCTGGGCAACCACTTTGCCAGGTCTCTGCGCTGCGTTTGGGCTCCCCTTTGCGCTCCCCTTTGTGCTGAGCTCCTTTCCAACCACCGCATGTGCGTAAGAGTTTTCCCCATTCATTTTCAAAATACAAGAGCATCCTGACAGGACTTTGTCCCAGTTCCTGCCCAGCAGACAATGGAGGCGAGGGGGAGTCACTTCTTGCCCCTCTGCATTTTCCTTGAGGCCAAATGAGCCCCAAGAGTTTTACGACATTCAATTTAGCAGATTTTTGTGCCTCACTCTAGTTTTTTACCTAATCATGGAATCACAGAATTGCTGAAAATCACAGAATCTCAGAAATCAGTTGGAAAACCTCAAATCCTGTGTTCAGTTTTGGGCCCCTCACTGCAAGAAGGACATTGAGGGGCTGAGCGTGTCCAGAGAAGAGGAATGAAACTGGGGAAGGAGCTGGAACGCAAGCCTTATGAGGAGCAGCTGAGGGACCTTGGGCTGTTTAGCTGGGAGAAGAGGAGGCTGAGGGGAGACCTCCTCCCTGTCTACAGCTTCTTGACAGGAGGTTGTGGAGAGGTGGGTGCTGGTTTCTTCTCTCAGTTAATAAGTGATAGGACGAGAGAAATTGGCCTCAATTTGCCCCAGAGAAGGTTTGGAGAGGTTTAGGTTGGATATTAGGAAACATTTCTTTACGAACAGGGTTTTGAAGCATTGGAACTGGCTGCCCTGGGGAAGTGGTGGAGTCGCCATCCCTGGAGGGGTTTAGAAGCCAGGTAGGTGAGGTGCTCAGGGATGATTTAGGTGAGGGGAGGTACGATTGGACTCTATGATCTCAAAGGTCTTTTCCAAACTAAATGATTCTGTAATTCTGTGAGGTACAGTCAGGGTTTGCTGTCACTGCGCTACAAGGAAAGGAAATTAAAGCCTCACAGCACCTCCTCAGAGCCCTTGGAAGAAGGAGGGAAGGTGCTGGTGACAACAGAGGGCACTCTCGTCCTTGTACTGCACAGATCCTCGGTTCCACAATGTCATTTTGTTTTAAAATATATAACAAAAGAAAAATCCATGTGCTCTGCAGCCCGCCCTGGGTCATCCAGGCTAATCGGCTCTTCGTGTGTTGAGGAGAGAGATACTTGAGCTGCAGCCAGGTGTGCACAACAGGTAACACACACACCACACTGGTGTGAGGTAACGACCCACTGGTGCCGAGATGTGCTGTTTGCATCTCACAGACTTCTGCAGAAGACGCTTGGCTTTATGAGTGATTGCTCTACATCCACAGAAAGTCAGAGGTCATTTCTCCTGTAAGGTCTAGCACTCTTTAGAAAGACGGAATGCTTGTGCCTGATGGAGAACCTGCACCTGAATGCAATTGTGCATTGACTGCAAGCTGCTGCCCACCAGCCCTGAGCCGCAGCAAAGGCTCCCTTCCACAGACACAGTGTTGAAAAAGGACATTAAATCCCATCAGAGACAGGAAATCCTTCATCTTCCCTTTTGCAAATATTGTGATATAATTGCCCTCCAGTTAAACATCAGCAGTGGATGATCTCTTTGCACTGCTGATATCACTGCAATGACACCTTTTGCATTTCATTTCTGTTCCTTTTTCATGCACCTTTCTTCTAACTGCCCTATCTGCTCCTTTCCTTATGTTACCCCCAGCCCGTACCTTCTTTCCTCTGCTTGTGGCCTTCTCTACCTTATGATCTATGCAGATTTCCCTTTTAAAAGTTCAATAAGTCCACAGTGAAAGCCCTGCTGAGCCATTGTGAGTGAAAGTCCTTGGGATGGAAAATACATTTTTTTTTAAAATAAGAGCAGCAGTGATTTGCTATTAAGTAGCATTTTTCTCTGAAGTTTTCCAAAGAGCACTTATTCATGGCATCTTATCACAGCCCATTCAGTGTCACCCAGGTGGTCTTGAAGGTGGGTCAGTCAGGGTCAGGATGGGATGTGGCTGAGCTGCAAAGTTAGCAGCTGAGTAGCTAGTAAATGAGACTAGTAAATCATAATCTTCTCCATCAGGGGAACACTGCACAAAAAAATATCTGAAGTCCTCCTGATCCAGTACAAGGATTGCTTCAGTGAGTGGTTTTAGGGTTGTTAACCCATCAGGTCAATGTTTCCAAGGACCAGACAGATTTTAGAGAGTGTTTTCATCAGTCCGTGTTCTCTTCGTGTGTTTTTTTTCTGCCTAAACCTGCTTTCTAGTGCTCACAGATGCATCTTATTCTAACAGTCTGTGCATCACATTGCAAGAAGTAAAAGCAAAACCTATTGGCACCTGGCAGACTCAGGGCTTCCCTTCGTTGTTCAGGCAGACCCAGGGACACTGCATTTCAAAGCTGTTCTGACAGGCAAGTGGTTTAATATGCCACTGTAACATATAAATTATTAACAGCTATGCAAGATGTTCCCAGAGCACAAGATAACAAAACATACTGGAAGAAAAGATCAGAACTGTTTTCTAGCTCAAATCTTTTGACCTGCTATAGATTAAGATTTCTCGTGGCTTGAATTCCTTTTAGAGGAAATTGGTTCCCCTTCCCACAGCAAATGCTCCTGTGTCAGGTGCCCTGTGAGCTTTTTGACCTCTTCCTGCTGCTTCTTTTTGCCTTCTTTCTTTACTTGGATTTTTTATTTTAATTATCACAGGTGGCCAAGGCAAGGTTGAATTGTCTTCATGTTTGCACCTAATGCCTTTCATGCTGCCATCTGTAGGGGAGCTTGCAGACTGCTTGGTGTTGTTCTATAGGTCTCGTGCATGGAGAAGAGTGAGGTTTTCCCTCACACCCTAGCAGCTGGGATGTTCCTGTGCAGAAGCAGTGGGAACACTTTCTCCAGAGAAGTTCTGGGTCCTTGAACATATTCCTGCTCCCTGTAAAGGCAATCAGAACTTGAACATGTGACCTACTTCTACCCAAATATCCCCCCAGGTAGAAACCAGCACATGATACAGTATTCTGAAAACTTGCTTTTCAAGCTATGTTGATGCTTTAGGAGCTGCCTGTGGGGACCTGCTGAAGGGAGGAACCTAACTTACTTTGTTGTTCTTAGCTTAACTAAGTCTCGTCACAGAGGAACTATACCATGACTGGTTTCTTGGTATTAATAAGCATATTTACTAATTAAATGCTGTCCCATCAGCAGAGAAATCAGAAACAAGTCCAACAAGAGCACTTGCCGTGTGTTTTCTTGGATGGAGCTTTCTTCTCATGTTTAATGTAGGGAAACCTTGCTAAGAACAGAGAGCACATCATAAACCTTCTACAGTTGGCTGTGTGTACAGAGATCTAACTTCAAACACACTGATCACCTGGCATAAATATAGTTTACTCCCCTTCCCTCCCAGCTCTGTCCCAATTTCCACAGAGGAAATATCTGGCAGGAGAGACGCGGTGCCTCTGCATCAAAAGCAGTGCAGCCACTTTTCATATCTCTGCTGTGGAGTGCCAAAAGAGATTTCCTCTCTCTCAGCTAACGTAGTGGGGTGGGCAGAGAGAGCTGAACCACTTTCCTGGGTGGCTGGACAGGCTCCTAGGCTTTCAAGTGCTCACTGCTAACAAATAACCAGCCATGCACAAAGGCAAGCAATCAGTCACACAGTCAGGAAATACCACCTAGCATTTAGCTGTAATTCAGCATTTTGCAATGAAGGGGGAAAAAAGATAGCTGAAATGGAGTAGTAGTACATTAAAGTTTATATGGTGCATTAGAGGGACATTGACAGAACTGCCCATTCTCAGGCCAGACTTGCTTAAAAAATTGATCACTCTCTTTTTTTTTTTTGTTTACAATGGACATTCTTATGATGAACTGTCTGTGAGGCAGCCAAGGGTTGCTTTCACTGCATTCCCCTCCCAGACTCAGTCCTGCAGATTGGACTCTTCCAGTAACATAAAATTAACACCAGCGACTCTCACTGCTACACTGTTTTACATCCCGGAAACATTGCATCTGAGGATTCTGATTTGCTTTTCTCACCTCTATGAATCAGGTTTTTTTTCACAAAACCTGTTTGATGCATGTAGTTTTGTCATTTATGCTGCTGTTTGAATGATCCACTTTCTTGAGTCATTTAAGATGTGGATCTGGAAATGCAGGTTCTAACCCAGTCTCTGACCAAGGAAGACTTGCTGTCGAGGGCTGGCCAGATCCAAGCCACTAAAGGTACAAAAGCTCAACGCCAGCCTCTTAAATCTCACAGCCTTCATGTCTCTCTTAGTTAACCTGAGCGCATCACCTGCTTCTCCATGTTCACACTGGTAAGGAAAAGACAGTTTGGGCTCAAACTGGGCATTGATGAGGAAGGTTGGGGCACAGGGAGGACAAGAGATGAAACCTGGTTTTCCCAGGCCATGTGGCGTTGCAAGGAAAGGCTCATGAGCTGGGAGTGCTGATTCAGAAAAGCCCTCTTCTTCAAAAAGAGGGCTGAGTTCTTCTTGTGGCAACTCGATCATTAGAATTTGGCTCAGTTTTGCTGAGAGTTGGACATTGATTGTCTTTATTCAATATAGCATCATTCTACTTCTTATCTGCTGCCTGCATAGCCCAGTGATGAGTTCCTTAGCAGAGTGATAGATAGAAACACAGTGCATTCATCTAGATGATAGCTAGGGAGAAAATGTGGCAAATTAGTCCAGAAAAAAGAAAATAGAGTCAAATATTTTACATAAGGCAGCGTCTGGTACTCACAATCCCTGCCTGAGAGCGACAGAACACATGAATAAAAAGATAAAAAGAGTTTGGAAGTGAAGTTTTTGTTTTAATATCAACATATGGGCAAAATGTTACATTTCAGCATAAGAAATAAATATATGCTAGCCTAGGGAGAACTGATGTTCAGTAAAAGAGTGAGACCAAAGGTTATCTGAGAATATAGGCATTGTTTTTCTATTGTCTCGTATCATTGAGATTAGAAATGTCTCCACTTCTTTAAATCTAATCACCCCTCCTAGAATTTGATAGATTTAGATAACATTAATTATTTGTAGCAGTATTAGCATTTCTTTTTAGATCAAGCCATTCCAGCATGGATGAAAACACCATTTAATGCTTCATTTCTCAGCCTTGTATCTTGGAGGCAGGCTGTGTTTGATTAGATTCTTCCAGGGGTGAGATCAGTTTGAGTGACAGCTATCTATGCCAGATCAACACTGTGTTTATTTGCCTTTCCCACCTGCTCCGGGAGTTTGCACTTTCTCCTTCCTGAAATCCATCTTGATGGGGCAGCATTAGACAAATCATTTTAATTACAGTGCAGGGACTGGAGGCTTTTCAGAAGGTCAGGGTCTCTGTGCCGACAGGTTTGATTAAAACCAGGCATGGATAAAGAGACCAGAGGTAAACAGAGAGCAGTGAGTCTGGGCCAAAAGGGAGAAGAATGGCAAGCAGAGTTTGTCTCACCTCCATGACCCCCTGATGTGCCTGTCTTCCCGGCAGTGGTGAGCCAGGACTGTGTAGCAATGAGAAACGTGAAGACATTTCTGCTTACACCACAGCAGGGATGTCAAACTGACAGTGCTTATCGTAGGGACACTTGGAGGCTGAGGATAATTAGCTAAAGTCTCTGCCTTCTCCTTCCTTCCCCAAGAAGAGCTGCCATACCCTCTATAGTGGTAGCTAAATGATTTTCAAAGCTGGGATCTGTTCCCTTCTATCATACCAGAGTGGTTAATGACGAAATTCAGCAGTCCAAAGCTGCCCAGTGGTAGGATGTGTTCTGGCAAGGAGCTGCTTGCCATGCACTGCCAGGCAGAAAGATTTGAAGGGGGAGCTGATGAGTGCCTAGTCAGGTCTGACTTGACAATATGCGCACCAACCTCCTGAAAACAAAACCAATATCATCCTTATCCAGGACCACCAGGCCCCTTCCCACTGCTGGTAGCTCCTTGCATGAGCATAGGTGGAGATAGCTCTTGCTTTATTTAAAAAGAGAAAGCAGTCTGAATGTTCTGACCTGCACTGGAATAAACTGGTTGGGTTCCAGTAAGTAAATGAAACTACAGTGATGTTCACCAGCAGAAAATCTGATCTCATGCATAAAGAAAGACAAGAAAATCTCTCTTTAAAAACTCCTCAGCTTTTGACTTTCAAACACCACTTAGCTATTTTCTGTTGATATCCTTTTTTTCTTATTAGATTCCCTTATGCTCATCCAAACATCGTCTTGGCGCCTATTTTTGGAGGACATCTTCCTTCCAAATCAAACACCTGGCACGTGAGCATGGCTCCCGTTGGTAAGAGTGTGGGTGTGGGAGCACTGCACTGAAGGATGATTAAGCCTTTTGAGTTTGTTGAGTCTCCTTCACCAAATTGCCTTCCCACATGAAGGAGGTGGTGCTCTGTCCCCTAGACCTGCGTGAACAATTGAGTCACTCGCATTTATTTTCGCTTTCCATCAATTGCTATCAGTCAGGGAAGTGTGTCCTGTGATTCTTCAAAATTGAAATCCATGTGCAGTTGCACTGAGCTCTTCTGCAGAAAGCAAGTCTTGGGCTGCCTTTTTTCATTGTAGTTTTTTTTTTTCTCTTTTTCTAATTTATTCTGCTTGAAGAGGCCACGTGGTGGTAATCAGGCAGCGTCTGCTGACCTGACGGAGTTCAGCAGCCAGCTGTTTAAAAACGGAGGTTTAAAGAATTTCCAGAGAAGCCTTTTATTATTCTCTTGGTTCAAGAGAATAACAGGAGGAGTCCTCAGCATGGACAGCAGTTTTACAGCACTAACAAATTCCACAGCTAACAAGAAAACAATCAATTTATCACCCAAGGCTGCTGCTTTCTTTGTATGGAGCCCAGGGGTTTGCTGCCTTTCGGAATGATAGGCCATCACTTCTAGTTAGCTTCAGCTTCCCAGTTTTCTCCAGTTTTCAGTTTTTTCTCCCAGTTTTCAGTTGAAAACAAAGTCTCCCCTTCAGCTTCGTTCTCTTTCTGCAGCTAAAATGCCGGCAGAGCAGAAAACATGGGTAGGTGGGAAATTCAGCACATGATAGTCTTGGAAAGTATTTTCTCTTGCAGATCTCAATTATTTCCCCTGAAAACCATTCCTACAACAGTCCCTGCTGCACCAGGGCAAACCTATCCCTGTCCTGGGGACAATCACTCCTGTGCAGGTAGTTTCTATGGGTTTTTGTCTTTGCCATCTGCTGCCAGAATCTGGACATGTTGCTGCTTTCCGTATCTCCAGCCGTGCTAATCAAAAGTGCAATAAGGTCTGAGAATTTCACTTCATGGCAGGGAATTAGTCAGCAGGAGAGAAAGCTTATAATCTGCAGCATGCGAGCTCTCACCTCCTGCAGCACCTTCCAGTGAGTCACTTGGAAATGGCTTTTGCTGAGCTGCCACATGTTGCCGAGCCATTATTTCCCATCAGAAATGTTCAGTGCTCAAAGCTTGTGTGCAAAGGCAGCTTGGAGCAGAGGGGAGCTGACAGAGGCAACAGCAAGGAAGTGCTTAGGGTCACACAAGAGTGTGGCTCCAGCCATGGTGGTAAGGATGTGGTGAGGAAAATTGCACTAAATATTTGCACAAATAATCACAGTTTCGAGTTATGGTGAGAGCTTTTTCCAGAATACAAGGCTCAGACTGTCCAACTAAAACTGCAGCCCTACGCAGTTCAACCCTTTCAACTCTTTGCTTTTATTCTGCTTTCCTGAAAACTATTGAAGCCCCATCAAATTTCCAAGAATGGATGATGAAGTCTTCAAATGTTCTCAGGAAAACCAGGCCCGGACAGAGAGATGGCTGATAGCGAATTAAAAATTAAAAGCCTGAATGTGAATATGAAGATGGATCTGGAAGTAATTTTCTTAAATACATAATAAAAATCTACAAGCCAGATTTCCTTTTAGGAAGCTGACAATGAATGATCTATTACTTCAGGGTGCTTGGAGGTATTTAGTATGAAAATTCACAGAGATACAACAGGACTTTCATGGTCACTAAGTGGAAGAGCTTTAATGCAAATGTCACATCAGGTTTTTGACTGATCAGCACTAAAAGCTTCTTTTTTTCCTGTCTTTTGTGGGTGGCTGATTATATCTGGGTGGCCAGGCCACCATCTGGGAGAGGAGAAGGGGTTCAATATACAGTCAAAATTGATGTATGTTTCATGTTTAATGACAACTACATCAAATTTCTGGAGTGTGTTGCTCTTCTAAGAGTCTTCTGATTTCAGCCTTAGAGTTTATCCTCATAAAATGCAAGGAAAATGAAAAAAAAACTAATGTCCTTGTCTTGGGAAGGAATTTATTCAAAATTGTACATTTGAGTAATTTTCATAATATATATCATCATCTTATTAGCAAATCTGACATTAACAGAGCTTCTGCAAAGCTATTAGTCGTTGGTAAATGTTTACTTAGCAGCATCAGGGCATTTCAGCTTATTTCTTTTCTCATAAATCATTTGTTCTTAACATCTTTCTGTTATTATTCTTGGTCCCTTGAATTACCAAAACTTTCTCTGCTCCCTCTTTCCTGAGTGACACCAGCAGTTCATTTTCTGGCACCTTGTTTTGAGTGATAAAACTTCGGTTCTAGAAGCCCTGAATGCAGGAAACAGTGACCATTTTCCATAGCTTCCATATACTGATGACAAAACATTAACAATATAATGTTCCCTTAGGAAACAACAAACAAAAGGTGTTGTGTTTCCAGATTAGCTTATTCTCTCAGACACTCTAAAGCAGGGGTGAGAAGTGAATTTGCTCCACAAATGCCTGCACCAAACTAACTGTAATTCTTCAGAGAAATGTGGGTGTATCTCTGCCGGGAAAGTGAAAATTAAAGATGAGTACATTGGGTTCAGAAAAGCTCAAGGTCTCTTTTCAAACAACAAGTCATGCGTAGATGAGCTAACCCAGAATGATGCTATTTGCCTCTCCCTGTCCACTGCCTTGAGTTGGCTCAGCAGCTTGGAAAGCTCCTCTAGGTGGTAGAGAAAAAAGACCTCAGCCTTGGATGCTCTGGAGGGGCAGCATGCTCCTTTGGGATTTACAAAGCCATCTGAATGACACTGGATTGAGTTCCAGTGTGAATGGTGAGAGGCAAGACAGCCTCAATACCAAGCCTGCTTCGGTACTTCACTGGCTCTACATATTCCCCGGAATATATCTTATTTATCATACCTGGCTTGTTTCCTAGGACTGAGTCCAAAACTGCTTCTGATCTTGACTGCTGGAGCATCAGTGTAAATACAGCGTGCTGTACGCCCTCCAAGAGCTGTCCCCAGTGAGTCAGCTGTGGTTATCCCAGACAACAACCCGATATTAAGATCCCCCATTATCAATGGTTTGACTTTTAGAAAGCAGTCTACATAAACAAAGCCTATTTAGCTTGTGATTATGCCCTGGAGAGTGTCCTACAATCACTTTCATTTCCCCTTTTGCCTTCAAGCGAAGAGTCTGTTCTAGTGGTGAGAGCAGACACCGAGAGTCGTGGCTTGGATCTGCTCCCAGCTGAGTTTCTGTGTTGCTGTGTGGCCCTGGCCATGGCGGGGCATTTCAGTTTTTCAGTTCATTCAACTAAATAATGAATATTCTGTCTGGAAATGGTTGAGAGAGATTCTTGTCCCTGCAGAAAACTGCACAAGAACAACTTGATAAATGGTAATACAAGGGAAGTAAAAGTTTTATAGGAATTAATTGAAACAAAACCAAAAACCTAACAAATTCTTAAGAAACTGATGTATGTGATTTTGAGATCTTTGCTTAGTTATAACAGGCACTGGTGTTTTTAGGTAACTATAAGATCAATTCTGCTTTTTCCTCTATTTTCTTCTATGAAAATTACATATGGTCAGCACTTCCCATGCAAATTTTTGCTTCCAAACTGTGCAATGGCAGAGGTTTACATGGACAAACATTCCTATAGAGAAGTTTGTTCTCTTGAGTATATCGGTTTCTCCTTAGCAAAGAGTAAGTGCATTTTACAGTACATAGTTGTTATCTATGCTTGTATCTTATGCTTATTTGCAGAAGAAACTGAAGGCACCTTATATCAGCTTTCCACTACCTAAAGGGGGCCTACAAGAAAGCTGGGGAGGGACTTTTACACCGACATGTAGTGATAGGACAATGGTTAATGGGTTTAGAGTGAAAGACGGTAGATCTAGATTAGGTATTATAAAGAAATTTTTCACTATGAGGGTGGTGAGGCTCTGGCCCAGGTTACCCAGAGCAGTGGTGCTGCCCCATCCCTGTATGTTCAACACCAGGTTGGATGGGGCTTTGAGCAGCCTGATCCAGTGGGAGGTGTCCCTGCCCATGGCAGGAGGGTTGGAACTGGATTATCTTTAAGGTTTCCCCTCCAGCCCAAGCCATTCTCTTAATCTATGGCTCTGTGACTCTTTCACACGTGCTGGTGACAAGTGTCCTCTGCTTGATCTGTGTCCCAGAGGCCGTTTACCCAGTGTTCTGACCAGCAGCAGCTCTCCAAGGCACCTTCTAGTAGAGTTATATGTCTCTAAGTGGTACTCATGACTGCTAGCCAGAATTTTATTATAAGATTTTCTCAAATGAAGGCATCTGTCCCATATTACCACTGTGCCCCAGGCTGTGACTCTACATAGGGTTAGGGTGCCACAGGTTAGGGTTAGGGGTTAGGGGTTAGGGTTAGGGGTTAGGGTTAGGTTTATGGTTAGCTTTAGGGCCTAGGGTTAGGGTTAGGGGTTAGGGTTAAGGTTAGGGTTAGCGTTAGGGCCTAGGATTAGGGTTAGGGGTTAGGGTTAAGGTTAGGGTTAGTGTTAGGGCCTAGGATTAGGGTCATTAGGGTTAGCGAGTGTCCTTCACAGTTTTTTCCCCTCATTAGCACTGATAGTTAATTTGTTCTTCTCCTTTAGCCACCGCTGTTGTCAGATTTGTTTCTTCTTGCCGATATTTTCCCAGTCCCACATGTGCCCCCTCCATTTCCCAACCTGGGATGTGATGCTGCCCACCTCACATGTGGTCTGCAGTGCCTCCCTCCTCACACCCATGGCTCTTCAGAAAACCATGGTTGGTTTTATATTCCTTTTAATTTTTTCTGAAGGCAAGAGAAAGATTTCTTCGTAAGTTTGTAGGACTCCCACAAAGGAAGGGGATTTTCTGCTTTGCTCCTGGTGCGTGTCTCCTTTGGATCACATAGTTCTCATCTCCAGGCAGTGCTGCTTTCCAACATCTGCCCTAACACCAGTGTCTTCCAGCACTTAAAGTCGCAGGAAGATTTAGGCTTGACAGATCTGCCAACCTTGCCAGTGCTCTTGGCTTTGAGCTTCTCTGAAGTGGATGAAGTAGAAGTGAGAGTCTGGTTGTGTCATTGAGAGCACAGGCAGCACCTTTGGACACTCATCGCTCCTCAGACATATCCCATTTAGTAAAAGACAACAGGGGACACAGCCTCCCAGAGCTGCAGATTCAAAGCTGAGAATATTGCTGTGATGATTCGTGTTTTATTTTTTTAGTTTAGGGCTTGTTTATATTGGAAAATTAACCTGGACTAACTGAAGGCTGGAATTTAAAATGGATTCATTAATTCACTTCTATGTGGACAGAATTACAGAGACCTTTAATTGGTTTGTTGTGATTTGTCTCCAAAATGCATTAAGATAAGCTAAATTAAGTCCATTTGTGTTTCAAAGAAATATTTTGTGTATGCTCATTCACTTTAAAAGTTCTTAGATTAATTCTGCAGAACATGTCCCTGTGTAGACACATCAACATTCCTAATAATATTTGGCTGAAATGCAAGATAATAGCAAAGCCTGGGCTCAAATAAGAGGGATGAATCATCTCTAAATCACATGTCAAAGCATAATAGGATAAAGGATAATTGTTTTGCTGGGGAGAAGCTGCCATGCCCAGCCCAGCTGTGGGGTCACTTCAGCCTCTGTGACAAGAACAGGGCAAGTCTGAGGATTGTCCTCTGTGTATTTATCATAGAATTGCTTGGTTGGAAAAGACCTTTGAGATCATTGAGTCCAACTGTGCCTTTCCACTACTAAACCATATCCCTAAACACCTTGTATACCTGTCTATTAAACAGCTCCAGGGATGGTGACTCCACTACCTCCCTGGGTATTGGTTCCAGCACCTAAGAACCCTTTCAGTGTAGAAATTTTTCCTGATGTCTAAGCTGAACCTCCTCTGGTGTGACTTGAGGCCATGATGGAGGTGAACACAGTCTGATTTCTAGAAGTCGTGTCAGCCAGAGTCCTCACCACCACTACAGGTGCTCACCTGCAACAATGGCAGCATTTTACTCTTCAGGATTTGTCGCTTGGGACCCCAAAAATGAGCACAAGATTGAATCAGAACTTATCCAGAATCACTTGAAGGTGAAGGAGTCCTGTCCCCCACTGGACTGTAAGGTACCAAAGTCCCACCACAGGGCAGCAGTCTGTGTCCAGCATCCTCGTAAGAGCCACAGCATCACACAGTTATCCCATGCACACAGCTTTAAAGCAGGTACTCTATGGAAGCCAAAAATAGTTAGTTAGTTACTTCATATTTGCATTAGTCTATCCCAGAATAGGAGGTGACTCCCTCTCCCAGCAAAAAAATTAAAGACAGAAATGCCTACCCATTACTTAAGCACACATGAACCCATTTTCATCGCCTTTATCTCCTATGCTGCTGGAAAAACTGTTGCTTGGAAATTACAGTAATTGTTTTATTCTCTTTGATCTCCACTAATAAAGCCATGGACTATCACTCAGCAGGAACTGTTTCTCTTAGTTAGGATCTTTCCAACAGTACTTACATTAGGAAGGCTCTGGGGAAATTTCAGTAAATGCACTTGAAAAGAGCTCTGCAAAACTGCTTAGACTTTCTGTAAAACATATTTCCCCTGCATTTGCTCAGCACACTTCTCAGCTTGTTTGTTTTTCTCTTTACTGCCGTTGTTGTTGGACTGAGGTGAAACCTAGAGAAAAGAGTTGTGACTCCTTGTCAAGAGATCTTACAGCAGCTGGAGAAGAGAGAGAAAGATTTCTGAAGCTCAGACAAGTCACTGGAGAAATCACACTTGAGAATAACGGTGTCTAGCTGTGCGTATTTTACTTCCAGACTTAGTAGGGGAGATGATGGGGTGATGGGTACCCCTTGGTCCTCCAGCAAGGACCCCTCATGTTCAGAGCATGACCTGAGAGTCCCCAACATCCTCGATTATACCCTATTATAGGAATTATTTAATCCCCAGGAAGGGCAGCATGGGTCAGGCTTATAAGTAGCCAAGTGCCTCACTCAGATGGAGATCGCTGTAAATTCACAGAATGCCAGGTTGGAAGGGACTTCAGGGATCATCTGGTCCAGATTGATAGGTAATACATCTCTTAAATGAGATGGCTCAGAACCCTGGCGAGCTGAGCCTTAGAACTGTCCAGTATAGAAGAATGTACCACTTCTCTGGGGAGATTATTCCAATCTTTAACTGTTATCACGGTGAAAAATTTGGCCTGCTGCATTTAAAAATTGTATTCCTGACTTTCACATATGCAGGTGATGGGAATGGCTGCCCTTCGGTGTGGTGGCCATGGCATTGCTGAGTATTGGCAGACCTGGTGGGCCAGTGTGTTCAGAACTGGTTCTGCAGAAGGACAGCAGCCTCTCAGTTGTCTCGTCTCTTGGACAGCAGGTGGCTTGTTTAGGAACTGGGGAAGTTGTTTGATTTATTTTTTTCAGTCCTAATCCTTTAAACACCATAACCAGAGCTGAAGACCAGCTTGGCAGGTCAGGTCAGCAAGCCCAGCTCTGGCATACATGGGAGTGACATTCATTGTGCGCATGGGCAAGTTCTCACGTGTGGCTCTCAGTGAGCTCCAACATGCTGCAGTCGTCTCCTGCAGAGCCGAATAAAGTACGGGTGGTTGTAAGAAGATATGGAGAGAAAACCAAATGTCAGAGCAGCTAGGCACTGATGGAAGAAAACTGACCCTTTAAAAGCAATTCTGCTTTTCAAATGATGCGATCAAAGAATTCTCCAACCTGTGATATCTTTTGGCCCCTTCCTGCTGGTTTAAGATGAAGACAGCAGTGGCCTGCACACCAGTTGGGAAGCATATTCAGGTACCTGCCTGTTGCATAACTGGTGATTGAAAATGAGTAACTGCACCAGCTGGTGTCTTTTTTTCTTTCCCCCCTCCAGTCAGAAACTGTAAAAGCTCAATAGACTGACTGCACAACCTTAAAGTCATATTTACTGTGTTTGGCACCCTGCCACAGGCGATGGGAATACGACTCTGTAGATGTTGCTAAGCTGACTGCTGCTTTCTGCTTAATGATCTCATGGATGTGCAAAGTGAAGAAATATAATCCCCGGTGAAGACAGGGGGCAGGGTTGGTGAGGAATAAAATGCCTCTTCCTCTAAACTGGTTTTGATCTTTCTATGGGCTGGAGATGAAGAATAGTAATTACAGCTTAACTGGAAGAGATGAGGAAGCTTTTAAAATTAATAAAACTTGTAATAGTAATCAAGGATGATCATATTTAAAGCCCCTGCTGGGTGCTGTGCCATTTGGCTCTCAGAGGGAGCGTGTGCTCACTCTGTATAGTTGCACCAGCCCTGGGACTGTAGGCGTGCACACAGGAGCAGGGGCCGTGCACCCAGCCACTCTGTGGATGGCACCTTCCTCATCTCCTGCTGGGATTTCCCTGCCATAATTCCTTAGACCACACCATGGTTATTCTAGATTTACTCTTTGTCAGGCCTTAACTACAGCGACAGCAGCAAGCAATTCATGGGAGATGTTGGATGTGCACATCCAGATGAAGTTTATGTGCATCATATAAGTAAATATGGGATATAAATATATGTACCACAAGGAAGTAAATAGGTATGACAGAAGATTGTTGGGGAGGTAGAGCTTTTTGGATTAACCCAGCTGAATTTATTTACTTATTTTTTACTGCAATAAACTCTCTGTGCCTTTCTCTAAAGGTCACCTTTTTTAAAAAAACTACTGTGCTGGGGAAATGCTTTAATGTTTCATCTGCTTTGTGTGCGTTCATTTTCTAAGCCTTGGGTTTATTTCCTATTGGAAAATGATCTTGGATTATCTCTGAGTAGGAAATTTTATTTTATTTATGAGGTACATGTGAGAAAGAGCTTTTTATTAACTCTTAAGACTCTTTTTTACTGGATGCTCAACACAAAGTCTTCAGACTGTGAGTCAAATCCTATCTGCTGTAGCTTTCATTCCCTCTACCACCCCTCCTCTGCCATCATCTGCTCAGGGGGCCTGAAACTTCCTGTTTCATCTTCTTTTGTCTCTGTCTTGATGCACAGAAAGGGTTAAATGGTCTCTCTCAATTCCACTTGATTGCAACGAAGCTGTTATTTCCTTCTCCTGGCACTGTTACTACCAACAATTCCAGCAGGAGAGGCATTTTTTCTTGCAACACCCTCCACTATTCGTGGAGAGGTCTGGAGGTGTTCAAGAGACACACACTTTCACATCTTGTGCTCCTGCCTATAATCAGTCCATAACCTATGAATGTTCATGGGAAAAGTAAAGCTTTCAACAATTTGATTGCAAATCCAAAATGTTATTACAACCTGCTACACCTCAGTATCTCTCTAGGAAAAGCCCTGTGCTGACAAATAACACCGAGAGAGGAACATTCGCATAGGGATGTACCAACTCAGTTTGCAACCTTAAATCCTTATTAAGGATTATCTCTCTGGCCAAAGCCTGTTCCCTAAGGATTACTAAGAGACAAATAGATTTTCAAAGGGTGCCCAAGTCGGCTCATATTATCCAGACTTTGTCCATCTCAACCAAACCTTAAAGCACTAACTCTCATGAGATGTCTCCATGCAGGGTGGCTCAGATAAAAATGCAGCAGGAGAAATGCCCATGTGAAACACTGCCCACCTGTCTGTCAGTTTTCTATCCCTGGAAGCATTTAAAAGATAAATGGAAGAGGTGCTCAGGGATATGGTTTAGCAGTTGACACCTACAGTTGGACTTGATCTCAAAAGTCTTTTCCAACCAAATGATTCTATGATTCTATAAATACAGCTCCTCTTTCTCCCAGGATATCATCAGTTGTCCAAGCCTGTTTGTTGGTGCCTCAAACCCATTTGCTTTGCTAGAGCCTTAGGCTAGACGAGCATTGCTCCCCTCATGGGAGGCCTCTTATGCAGAATTCCCTTTAAAAAAGCCGTAACAGGTGACTTGTGAACATATTGCACAAATGATGTTTTTATTGATTACAAAGCAGCACCAGTTCAAAAGGATTCTCCCAAGATGCTCTATATGCAAGCATGTCACACAACTCATTCACATTTATCAACTTCCGTCTTCAAACTAGTTAGATTTTTGCTTCATTAATCACATTAAAAGGTTGTTTCTGAACCTCATGCTTCTGATGGTTGGAATTACACTTCTGATTTCCATCTTACTTTATTTATAGCCAGTTGATTCATGTTGCCACAGAAGTAATACTAGAAATGTATAAAAATAAGAAATGATATTTAACAATCTGTCTAGACCAAGGATGGAGAATGAATAAAAAATCCCTGTTTTTATTGTTAACTAAGCATACCCTGGTATGTTTTACTAATAGGAATTTGCATTTTAAGAGTAGATGAGCAGCCAATATAGATGTTAATTTACTGAAACCAAAACAATTCTCAGCCAGTAAGTTCATGTACGATTTGTAGCTCAATGGAAACTGGAAGTTTTGCAGTTAAACCCTGCTCCTGCAAGAGGCTTGGCTCTACTTTGAAGGCTTCGCTGCCTGTGCTACTGGGTGCTTGGGCTCTGGGACTGCTGGCTTTTCTGCCATCTTTGCCTCTCTGAACCCATGTAACTCCAAGGCACCAAATTCCCATCAAATCAGTATCCTTCACAGCCACTGATTTAATGCAAAGGTATTTGGACTTTTATCTGCTAAGTGCTTTGCCTTCAAGAGGCCAGAAGTTGTTGTAGGTGGGGCTTCTTTATTCATATTCATGGTCCTGTTAACCTCTGAATTGTACGGCAGTAAAATCTGTTTTCCTTGCAAAATAAAGTTCAGGTTAAAGCCAGATTCCAGATGCACAGAAGCTTCTTCTGTTGTCTCCAGGATTTACTGTTTCTCTCAGAAATGTGAAAGCCAACAAGTTGTACCTGAAACTCTTTCATCTGCCATCCACAAGAACATGCCTATTTGCAGCGATGAGAAAATTGTTATTTGTTGGTGTTTCCCAGCAATGGCATGTTAGAAATGTTAAAGGATTTGATTCCACAAAGACACGTTTCAGAGAGTACATCATCCCTCTCCTCAACATGAGGAACAGCAGTTTAGAACTGCATAGCTTTCTTACTTTGCCAGTTGTAATCAAACTATCATCATCCGCATCATTCAAAGGGTTTCTTGCTATGTGAAGTTCCCCAGGGAACGGTTTACTCCTTACACTGCTCTACCATGTCAGGGTTCCACCTGCAGAGGGAGGAAGTTTCTGTGCCCTCTCTGTGTGCCTCCTCTTATTGGTCAGCTACAAAGCAGCTCATTGTGCTGGGGCAGGTCAAAAGCTTGGTGATGCCCAGCAAGGGCTGGTAATGACCAGGTAGTGGTTCATCTAGATGTGGAAGAGAACATCTCCACATTCATGTTCCCTTTGTTGAGATGATGTACCAGCACAGGCTTCCTCTCTACATGATTTCTGAAGAGTATGATCTTTGCAGGGACATGCTGGTCCTTCACGCTGCTGTGAGTAACAGTCTTTGCTGTGTTGTCGTATTTCCTTGCAGAGCTTGGTCAGGGGGCTCAGCCACGGCTTCAGACACATGCGTGCTTATTTCAGAGTCCTGGGGACCACAAGAGGGCTGAAGGTGGTTGCTGTGCTGCATGGCTGTGCCACAGGTTGCAGGAGCTAAGGAAACCTATTTTTTTCCAAGTCATCACAGCCAGGTTTGTCCTGCCACTTGGGTTGCCTTAGCACCATCACTGCTACTTCAGACCCCTAATGCTTTGCCCCCTGTGCCAAACCAGCTGGCTTCCCACCTTTGCAATGTGCTGTGATTGTGTTTATCATGGTCACAGGCTCTGCACCTCCCTTCTGGCTTGTCATGAGAGGAGGCAGCAGGCCCGGGTGTGCAGCCAGCACACAGCCACCGCCTCCAGTGCCAGCAGCCAAGCAGGCATTGGAACTGCCACCGACTGCCCACGGGCCCCTGGGTGGGAGCACTGCCATGCAAGGTGTCACACACAGCCAATCTCTGTCACTGGCAACACTGTGGTCACCTGGTCTGCAGGCACGAGTCTCAAAGCTGGCATCCTGCTGCTGGAAATGCTGGAACATCTTCCCCATGGTGCATTTTCCATTGGCAAATGTGCATACCTATACTACGGCACGTTTCTTTTTCATTTGATAACAAGAGACATCTAAAAAATGGATATTGATTTATTGCCTGTAGAAATGCACGCTGTAATAGGGCTGCAAGATCCCACTGAATCTGCAAAGTCAATAGCTCCATCCCCTTTGCAATGAGCAAATAGAGAACTCTCAGAATTAATAACTTTCCTGACCTCCAGCCTCCGCGAGGCCGAAGAATCAGTGGAGGAGTTAATCCAGTAATCCATTTGAGCATCTGAAAGGCAGTACACTCCTGCCCGAGCCTGGACCTACCAAAAAAAGTGAAGAGAAGAAAACATAATCAAATTTTAGGGCTAGAGAGGGGAGAAGTGAAATAAGGGAGGAGGGGGAAGGATTGCAACCCAACAAAGAAAGTGGCACGGGCTCATTTGCAGTCCCTGGCTACGTCTTGCAAAAGAGGTTTGAGGCTTTATTTGTTTCACCAGGATCAGCTGGGCTTTGTGAGCGCTCACTGCTGGTTTTTTGCATTGCTCAGTGCTCAGGGAAAACGAAAGCTTCTTGCAGTGACCTCAGCCTGAATTGCTTCTCGCCTCCGCAGCGAAGTCCCTGACCTTTCCCTGCCAGCTCAGCCAAGGGCACTGTGAAGCTCCCACCCGTCCTGGGACCTCAGAGTGCTTCAGCAGCCACACAACTGCCACTAATTTGGGAACTTTGCTTTCATAGACTAGTCTCAGTCACGTTATTACTTTACCAGACTCAAACTAATCAGCTTGAAATTTCCTCTGTAATATTTAAATTAAAAAAAAAAGGAGGAAAGAAGCTGTCTAAAATATTCCAACTGCCCAAGAAAAAAAGAAGAGAGATGTAAAAAAATTACATTCTATTCCTCATTTTAAAAGCAAGGTAATGGTTTGGGAACATCAGCAGTCCAGTTTTCAAATCCCAGTGTGAGGCTTAGAGGGGGTCAAGGATTTGCTGTTCTCCCCCTGTGAAATTTGCCTGTGCTGGGACAGAATATGAGCTGCTGGCAGAGGACTCTGTCCTGGGCTGGAGCACTCCTGATGGGCAGCAGTCACTTTTGCTCTTTTAAGTTGTAGCCTTCAGACAAGACCTTGCTGTGACAGGCATAGACACTGTACGTGAAAGTAGTTGTGAGGGTGAACCCACCCTTTTGGGGTGACTTCCAATGGGATGCTTGGAAATTGTGGAATAGTTGCTGTCACCTCTCCATAAAGCCATCTGCTGAGCATGCAGAAATGTGAGCTGGTGAATTCAATCTCATAGATTTTATTAAAAATCCAGTTGGTCTATGGAGTTGGACAGAAACTGCTAAGAGCATAAAAGGGCTTTCAGCAGCAGACAGAGTTTTAAAACCAGCTGCTTTAAGAAAGCCCCACTCTGTGTGCTGGCCATCAATTGTATTATTTTGATTTTGGATTAGGATACTCTTTCATTAAAGGTCCTGACTTTATAATCCAATCAATCTAGATAAATAACAACTCTCTTTTCAGATAAAGTTGTCGGCTTATCGCTTCCCAACAGCCACATTCTAAAGACGATCCATAAAATTACACAATAAATCAGCTTACATAGCATCTGGGTGCTGCAGCTGCGTGCAGGCAAAGCTCTGTGCTTATGCTGACAACTGCATTTAAGTGTCACCGTGCCACCCTGGCCATACGTCCTACCCAGCCCTTCTCCTCTTGCCACCCTAACAAAGTTACCGCTTCCTCAGCAGCATTATAGTCTCTACTATTCGTCCCATTCATCCCACGAACATCTAGCTCAGAGTTATTGTAATTATAAGGGGGTGGTTACAGCGCTGGAGGACGAAATGTAATGTAATTAGTAGGTTGTTTTACCCTTTCTTCACCTATTCCTGCCAAATCGCTTTGTTCTAATGAAGGGTATCAAACAACCATTTCATTGTGATTTAATTGAGCAGATCCTTGTGTGCCACACAGGCATCAGGGAATGGTTACAGGAATGCTTTTCAGGGATCAGTGGAAAACGCAGTGTAGTGGATTAACATATGCACCCGTAAGGGATGAAGCGTGCCAGCCCTACCCTTAATGCCTGCTTGTTAGCCCCAGCCTTGCTAGACTCAGGCTCCCTCCAGTCTATGTAAAACCTTAGAGACCACTGCAAAAACATCATAGGGGGATGCAACGCTATTTTCCTGGGCTGGATGGTGTGTAGGGGCGCAGAAGAGTGGTCAGTATCGGAGTGTTGAGGGAGACTTTGAGGCAATTTGCCCAGTATAATATAAAAAGCTTAGAACCACAGAACCATAGAATGGTTTGGGTTGGAAGGGTCCTTAAAGATCATCCAGATCCACCCCGTGCCATGGGCAGGGACACCTCCCACTGGATCAGGGGCTCCAAGCCCCATCCAACCTGGCCTTGAACACCTCCAGCCACCACTACTTTGGGCAACCAGGGTCAGTGCCTCACTACTCTCACAGGAATATATTTCTTCCTAAGATCTCATCTCAATCTCCCCTCTCTCAGCTTAAAAGCCTTCCCCCTTGTCCTATCCCTGCATTCCCTGGTGAAAAGCTGCTCCTCAGCTTTATTAGAGCCCCATTTAGGTACTGAAACATTAATTAATATTATTTAGAGTCTGATCAATGCTGCTTTTATCCTTTGCGAAGTGCTTATGGATTCTTCAGCGTCCAAGAGCTATAGAACAGTAAATTATCATTTTATTGAAGTGATTGGCTTTATCCTAAAGCAGGTTCTTAAAGAACAGGCTTTAAAGGTTAAACTCTGTGCCAGGGTAATATGTATATCATATTCCCGGGTGCCTTTTGTGTTTAAAAATCGACAGTTTCCATCTGTGAAAAGAGGAATTTAGACATGCTGATAGTCTGACATTTAAATGTGAGCAGTGGAAGATAAACACAGTCTGACAAAGTAAATGGGTTGATATCAGGGAAAGTTAAATTTCAAATATTCATGCTCCTGCTTCTCCCTGCTGGGTTCCTGTGGGCCAGAAGAAGCGTTTCTGTGCATTAACACTGTTGTGTCTCTGGAGTTTGATGCAGCCCATCATCACCATGCATCCATGAGCCTTTCAAAGCCAAATGCCAGCGTCGGCCATGAGTGTATTGCAAACCTTTTCTGGTTAGCAATGAACCCCTAAAACCCTCCTTTGCAGCTAGCAAAGCTGGGCTAAGGGGAGATTTAGGATGCAGGTCTCCACTGTAATTCCAGCTGCAAATTATTTTAGAGCTGTTCTGGATGTGCTGAGAGCGACAAGAGCAACTTTTAGCACTAAACTTCTCCACTCTAGGCTGCACCTCTATCTGCAACCCAAGAAGGTCATTTTGTAGACATGGACACCCACTGTGCTATTCTCCAGCCAAGTCAGAATGAGGGGCTGAGGGGCAGTGAATTGCTTATGGGCTGGCTGGGACAGGGAGGCATAGTATCTTTTCTCCTAAAAATAGTGGGGGTTCCTTCACTCCTTTACTACAGGAGTTTCTGTAGTAAAGTGTCTGTTTCTTGAACATCTCCTGTATGAGGACAGGCTGAGACAGTTGGGGTTGTTTAGCCTGGAGAAGAGAAGGCTCCAAGGAGAGCCTGTAGTGATCTTCCAGTACCAGAAGGGAACTACAAGAAAGCTGGGGATGGATGTTTCAAAAGGGTATGTAGTGGTAGGATGAGGGGCAATGGCTTTAAATTGGAAGAGGGAAGATTTACATTAGACATTAGGAAGAAATTCTTCATAATGAGGGTGAGGAGTCCCTGGCCCAGGTTGCCCAGAGCAGTGGTGGCTGTCCCATCCCTGGAGGTGTTCAAGGCCAGGTTGGATGGGGCTAGGAGCCCCGAATGCAGAGGGAGGTGTCCCTGCCCATGGCAGGGGTTGGAACTGGATAGGCTTTGAGGTCTCTTCCAATCCAAACCATTCTATGACTCTATGAAACAGCATTATTACAAGTGAAATGCAAGCACAGCAAGATGGAAAATGTGCTTAGGGAAGTGAGCTAGTGACAGAAATCCGTGAAGTGGCAAGGGGATGGGTGGATATTACATCTCTTTAGAGTAGTTCTGGTATGGTCTGATTTTGGCTTTGACACAGTTTTGTACCCAGGTGACCTTGAACTGACCCAGGAAAATGTGCATTTGAGAATATTTGTCAAATCTCTGGTCCCTTCCGTGACCTCATCCCACACACAACTGCATGTGACAAAGCAGCCTTCTGGGATCTTGTCTGCCTTTCTCTGCAGAGCCCCAAGGGTGTGTAGGCAGGTTAAATAATGCAAAAGCAGCTGTAATTATGCCGTGCAGTTTCTCTGGAAACATTTGAAAAATATTAGCACACTGTTCTTTTTTTTTTGTTCCTTTCCCCCCCTCTGCAGCCCTTGGTCTGTTTTTAAGGGGTCTAGAACAAATCTAATGGCTTAATGAGATATATGACAACGTGTGACATGAAAGAGATTTTTAGTGACTTTCATTACCCAAACTCAATTAGAGTAGAGTAATTAGCAAGCCCCCCGCTGTGAGAAGTGCAAAATGAGATCTTGGCAGTATGGGACAGATGCAAAAGAGAGACTCAGTGCAAAACAAGCAGAGAGATACTCACCGTACCCTCCAGAGCACCCAGTGAAGACTGAAACATAGATTACAGCCTTAGCAACTTCTCTCTGCTGTTTTCTTGCTCAAAGATGGATAATTAAACATAGTCTCTCCATCTATTCTTTTAAAAATTGTTAATTTAATGCTAGATAAAAATCTTTCATTTGCTCCCTTTGCTTTGTTTTCCCTTCTTAGGAAGGGAAATAAAGCCTTGTTCAGCTTTTGTTTTCTTTCTTTTGGTCCCACTGTAAGAAAACCTTGGATTGTGATATGATATATCTATGTGATGATATCATATCTGTGTGATGTGATATCAGCGCCTGGGACTGACAGTGTTGTTTCAGGCTGGGCACAGGAATTGCATGATATTTAGGAAATCTAGCTCTGATCTGCTGGTTCACATTTGTGGTACTGGTCCCAGGCTTAATGCTTGGAGGAGAGGCAGTATATCAGGTTGTTACACACACCTCCATTTCTGTCTGGTCTTGCCAGTGTTACCCACTGATGCTGCTAAGATAGAAACCCATGCTCCTTTATTTAGTTTAAGCCCAGAGTCTGCATGCTGTAGTACCTAGGGGCAGAGAAAAGCCCTGCAGCCCCCAGAAAGTGGGGTCTCAAGCAGGTCCAAGAACTCACTGCACAAGAGAGTAAGAGAGGGTAGCTTTAAACCACCTCTGCTCCTCTTCCTCCTCTCTTCTGGTGCTTCTTGTGCCTATTCATGTAACACATCCTGAATAATAAAAGGTGGGCAAACCATGTATCTAGAAAGCTCAGCTGACTGCAAAGATAACCATTTCCAGCAATTCTGTGGCTCCAGCTGGCTGCCCAGCCAGGCAAACACATGCTGACCCTCCAGTGGCTCTTCTCAAAAGGCTTCTCACATCAAATCCCCTGCAAGGAGCAACTGATTTCCACCCTCCTTCCTCCCTCCACCCATGGTTGTGCCCAGCCTGTGGGATCATGCTCTCCTGGCCCACCGCTAAGATGCATCACTTCTTTTGACTTTTCTCTGCTAGGCAAGGCATGGATGGAGGCCCTGCATTCCTCTCTTTCCATTACCATCCCCACCAGCGTGGGTGAGCTGTCTGCCATCTCCTGCGCTCCGGTTTCATCTCTGCTCTCACAGATGTACCGCAGCCTCTTGGACAGTGCGCGATTTGCTGTTGCTTTGTTTGGCTATTTGGTAGCTGGAGCTGTGCCTGCTCAGCTGCACACTGGCTGCAGAGCCAGGGCTCCACTGTAGCAGGCAGCCTGCCTGGCCTGGCCTGTTTTAACTATTGTTAACTTGTGTTCTCTCCATCTTTCCTCTGCTGGATTTTAGCAGACAGCCCCCTCTGGAGAAGCAGCCAGCACCTTGCCCATCAATCCTTTCAGCAGGCTCCTGTCTTGTGATATGAAGGATGCATTGTCGTGATCCCCTGACGGAGGGATTCCCTGTCATTTGCCCATCTTTACATCTGACTCAGTAGTGTCATTTCCTTGTCAGCACCTGGGAAAAGCATCTAACCTCCTCCTCCTCCAGACCCATTTCAATGCTGCTGCAGCCTATTGCCAGCTACAGAGCACACTTCCAAAAACAGAGCTGCCCGGAGCTACTCAGGTTCCAGGAATGCTGGCATTGGGCTGTATGAAAGGGGTGGAATTGAGGTTTGTTAGAAGGGTTGTGCCAGTTCATTCAGCCACATGACAGCTACAGTGCCCCATGAATCCTCTTGCATAGAATCATAGAACAGTTTAGGTTGAAAGGGACCTTAAAGCCTATCCCGTTCCAACCCCCCTGCCATGGGCAGGTACACCTTCCACTGCAGCAGGCTGCCCAAAGCCCCATCCAACCTGGCCTTGAACCCCTCCAGGGATGGGGCAGCCACAGCTTCCCTGGCAACCTGGGCCAGGGCCTCACCACCCTCAGCATGAAGAAATTCTTCCTTCTGTCTAGTCCAAATCTGACCCTCTCCAGTTTATCCCCATTGCCCCTCCTCCTCTCACTACAAGCCTTTGTAAAACGTCCCTCCCCAGCTTTCTTGTAGGTCCCATTCAGGTACTGGGAGGCAAGAACACACCTTACCAGCTTACCAGATATGTGCATTGTCAGCATGGTCCATCCTACATCTCTGCTCCACCAGGCATCCAGGGAACTGTGCAAGAGCAAGGAAGAGGCACCATGACAGGGAATGGTACTGGGGGACATCCCCTCCTCTGCCTGTGAAACTGGGGAGCTAAGGTTTGGTGGGCTTTTTTTATTCATTAGAAACCCTGAACGATTTTGCTGTCTGATGATGGCTGGACGCCGATGCCTGGCCAGACAGTGCAGTCTCCAATTTGTCTCTGGCTCACCTCTCTCATAAATCTAATTCTCTTTGCGAATGAAGAGCAATACACTACTGCTGACAGAGGTAACCAGGTAAAGTACTTTGAAGAGGCGTATGATGAGAGAATTCCCCTGGACAGCTCAGTCAGCGACTGCACACGCTGGCCCACACTCAGATACACTCAGTTTTACTCCTGTTCAAGGGTGATCTCCATTAGCAAAATGCATTCACGTCTACAGCATAAATTCTTTTAGTGGGAACAAGCCAGCTCACAGCCAGACGGCCTCGCTGGCTCTTGCAGGATTGGCTCAAGCACTTTGCCAAATGGGAGTGAACAGAGATCAATTTAAACGTGTCCTTGCGTTATTGCAGGAGGGCAATAACACAACATCTTGTTGTTCACCACCACTTCCAAGGAGCAGAGTGTAATCCCCGCTACAAATCACTGCTTGTCACCGGGATGGGGGAGGAAGAACTGTCAGCTGCGAGGAAATAAATGGCTATTACTTTCTGATCCATTTACGTCTGGAGATTCCTCAAGTGGTGTAGATTTAATTCTGCCCAAATGAGGAAAGCATGTGCAGGTTACAGAAGGGACAGATAGCTATTAATTTAAAATTCCAGGCAAGGCTTTTGCTTTTATTGTCCTCATTATATTTTAAAGACATGACCAACAGCATATGCAAATTTCCACCTTAGTAGGGAAAGCCCTACTGCATATATAAGTGCAAAAAATGAATTAGCAGCAAGCATGTGAGGGATATTGTACATGGTCCCTGACATACATTTAAAGGCTTCCAGGTCACTGAATTACGTTCAAATCACTGACTGTAGCTGCAGTTTGGCTGAGTGAGGGCTTGGTGTTATTGAAAGGGGCAATTCTGATGCTCCTTCTGTGCCCGTTCTCTCCCCAGGGCTGCTTTCCTGCCTCTACTAGAGAGCAGACCCTTTGCTGGAAAACCCAGTGAAGTTGTCTGCCAGTATGACGAGTTAAAAGCCTCAGGAGCACCAGGGCAGGCTGAGTAGGAAGGTGCTAGGGCTTCCCTTGGCGGCAATGAGATATCAAATGAGCTCAGTTGTGATATCAAGTGAAGTCTGGCTCAGTTCTGGGGGTTTAATTGCCTATGCAAACATACAGCCCACGCGTGCCTCCAGCCTGCACTTTGCAATGCCCTTCCCCACAGGGCACGGGGACTTGGAGGAAAGTGAAAGCACAAAGACACGCACACAAGGAGTTTTAGCACTGAGGAAATGCCTTACAAAGCATCCTGCATTCTCTAAGAAGTTANGACACGCACACAAGGAGTTTTAGCTCTGTGGAAATGCCTTACTCTAAGAAGTTGCTTCAACTTTATCCCATAATGTTCCCTGACAAGATAATTTAGTCATCGTAGTGAGCATGACATCCACCCCAGCACTCACCCAGCATCCTGGGTTGGTCTGACACAGCAGTATTCCTTCAGGATGTCTCATTCAATAAGTAACCAAACAAAAGAGTGGATGCTACAGAAGAAGATGGTCTACTCATCAGTGCTGACACATACTGCAAGACAAAGGAGAGCCTTTTGATGGAAAACCTGGATATCAGCTGTGCAGGTTTTCCAGAGACGATAAAATAACAACAAGAAAGAAACCAGTTATTATGATTATTATTTTAATATAGAACCATAGTAGAATATTCTATTTCTATTACATTCCATACCAGTCTCACTGTCTTTAAGACTTTTGAAAGTTGCTTTCATGTAATCACATTAACTAACTTGCAAGGAACACTGTACGAAAGCAATAAACAGGACATTCATCAATAGGTGTCGTTAGTTTAAAGCACTGTGATAGACAGTTCTGCCCAATACTGGGGCTGAGGTGGCAAAGCTCAGAAACTGCAAATATTTATCCCAAGTGCAGGATGTTGGCATAGGTATTAGCTATTTTGGGTCAGAAAGGAGATTGATTTGGTACTTAGGGTTTTTTGCTAGCACACAAGGTGGGTTTTTTTGATCATATAGAGTGTATTCCCGTGACATAGAATCATGGAGTGGTCTGGGTTGTAAGGGACCTCAAAGCCCATCCAGTTTTGCCCCCCTGCCATGGGCGGGGACACCTCCCATGGAGTTAGGCTGCTCCAGGCCCCATCGCACCTGGCCTTGAACCCCTCGGGGATGGGGCAGCCACCACTGTGCTGGGTAACCTGAGCCAGGGTCTCCCCACTCTCACAGGAAAATATTTCTCCCTAAAATCTCATCTCAGTCTCCCCTCCTTCAGCTGAAAACCGTTCCCCCTCCTGCGGTCCCTGCAGTCCCTAATCAAGGGCCCCTCCCCAGCTTTCCTGGAGCCATCTTTAATACTGGGATAAAACTGATAAAAAGAAAAATTGCTCTGCAAGATACCAGCCTGACGCAGTGAATTGCATTAGTTTTCCTGGGATTAAATAGGGCGCAGCTCCCAAGACCCTGTCTCTGCAGACCTAGGGTGGGCCATTCCGCTTGACCACAGGCAGGTTGCTCCCACAGGGAGCCCAAGCTGGGATAGCCCCATGCAGCAGAATAGTAGCAGGTAAAATACCTGGTGAATGTCCGTCAGCTGAACTCTGAGCATGTGCTGCTCGGGAGGGCACTGCTCACAAGGCTGGTGGTTTATCAGCACACCCAGCATCTGCTCTCTGGCACTGATTGCTGCACGAAGACGTCTGTCTTGAGAGGCGACAGGAAATTTATCTCCCAGCACCTCATCAAATCAAGTGTAATTCCTGACCATTTGCCAAATGGTAGCGATAACTGTGCTGAGTGCCTTGCAGGAGAGTCTTTGCTGCATCACGTGTGTGGATCGTGAGCTGCTGTCGGCCGCAGTTATATACGATGTGATTAAGCCCTGGCAATAGAGGAGCTCAGCTGACCTGCTGGGACAGTGGAAGAGAGAGCTCCGACCAGTTTATACCCATTCCCCCTAGTCCTATCACTACAAACCTTTGCAAACAGTCCCTCAGCAGCTTTCCTGTAGGCCCTCTCCTGGTACTGGAAGGTCGCTATAAGGTCTTCATTTTCATAACAACCACAGTAATGAAACAACAACAAACACTGGTAAGATATTTCATAGTCCTTGTTTGCATAAAATTAGACGCTTCCCCTTCACTCCCTGTCAAAACTTCAGTGAAGAGGGAAATCTCTGTACCCTAGGAAGCTTAGCTGCGAACGCTTTGAGCGATTCCAACACTAGCCTACAGTCACAATTAATTAATATGTGTATGCATTACCTCCTACCAGGCTGGCTGGAAAAACACCTTCTAGCTTGGTATGTTTTTCTGCTTCATTTGCAGTGCGTTCCAACCTCACAACCCTCCTCTGAATCTGATATATGCTGATTTTATTTATTTGCAGCTAGTTCATATGCCAGACTGATGGAAGACTGACGTGGCCTTGTAAAATGAGTAGAAAAGCTGGTCCTCTTAGTATTGCTTATCCATGCCAGACCAATATTGAAACATAGGTTCCATTTTTATAAAGTTCTGTTTATTTAAACCTCACAATAATAGTTGTCTTTATAAAGGCGGTGAATTAGGTTAGACAATTGACTGGATCCGACTGAAAAATGATAGATGATGTACGCGGATTTGGCAGAGCATCCCTGATTTCTCTTTCACGTCTCTAAGTGTCTCTGCAATTTGTTTTTAACAGAATTTTGAGCCTCCAAACCTGGCAATGAGACTAAATCAGCTTGAATCCATCAACAACTAGCCTTACGTGTGCATTCTGGCACTCAATTTTGTGCCCCTCTGGTTTGAATATAGCGACCCTTCTGGGAAATACAGAAGGAAATGTAGACATGATAGAGAAGGGGAAGCATTTAAGTGACTCACATGCAAATATAAGGAAAAAAAGCAACATGTAAGTAGCAAGAAATAGGCATTAAAGTCTGCCAAGAAGATACAGTCAATGATATATCAGGATACACTTTATTTATAAGGTTGGAAACAGTTTTGATTCCAAGTTTTTGGCCCCTCCTCTGACCCACATATTTTTTCCTTCTTGTGTTCCTCCAGGCTCCGGCTCCCATGCAGTAAAGGCAGGTGCTGCGTGGTGTGGACTTGCCAATTCTTCACTCCCAGCCCCACACTTCTGCCATATCTCAGAGTCAGAAGCATGGCACACACCTCTGAAAGACAGTCATGTCCTACTGCAAACCACCTTCACTGTTTTCTGCTATGGAAAATTATCCTCCAACACAGGTGGAAATTCATATCCCAGGAGGCAGCATCTGTATTCACCACGAGTTGTCTAGTAGAGCCATGATACCCTGGCTGGGTTCATATCACCAGATGCAGGTGCCTAGTTAAAGCCTATCCATAAAGCTCCTTCCAGAGTGTTTGCAGAGAGAAGTATCCCATGGAGTAATTAATTTATCCCTAGAAGTTGTCCGAGACTGATAGCTTGGGTCTCCTTCAGGAGATGTTAAATTTTATTAGCTTTGAAGAGATCCTTGAGCTACAGTTGGCAGAAGTTAGGCAAGAAACTTCCAGGTGACATTAAGATAGGGATGTGAGCAGGATCTGTGGACTACACAGGCCCTGATGGATTCAGAAACTCGGTGTGAGTTTTAGAAGCACTTCCCTACTCAGCACCCACTCCTGGGATTTAGCTTTGTCTGAACAGAGGCTGCTCTGAAGGATTACCCATGCTTTTGAAAAACCATAGATCAGACAAAAAAAAAGAGGATCCTTAGGTCTGCAGAGATAATTGTTGCTCAGACTCGTACTTGCTATTTATCCCAGCTTGTTCCAGTGCCTCTGAGTTTTAGGGTAGCGCCACAGAAAGGATTACAGATATCCCTCCTCATTACAACACTGCTTGCAGAATTTCAGTCATCCATCATGCTTGTTCCAGAGTCTCTTTATGCTCTGAAGCTGATTAGCTGTTGAAATAATCCAACTTTGATGGCAGGCAATGCTTTATTAATAACCGCAACTGACTGCTTTTCTCCCATCAGTGGCTTTTAATGGATCCTCTGCTTCTTTGTTCCCCCTTCTGCCTGTGGAGCTCTTGCAGAGGTTTGGTGAGAAACCATATGCTTGGGTGCATGTTGGTTGCATCAAAACAAAACCTAAAACACAAATGTTGCTGATTGTGTTCTGGTTTGAGGGTCTCTTCAAAGCATAAACATGATCCGACTGTCTTTCTTCTGCCACAAGGCACTACACAGGGATTTACTGGAGTCATCTGTGCAGGGATGGGTTGGGTCCTAGGCAGATGGCAATTCCTTCGTGTCGTCTCCATCTGTTCCATCTTGCACAAAGAAGAACCGTCCCCAGAGCTGGTGCTCCTCTCTCATGTGGACCCGGGCAGGTTCTGTGCCCATGAATCATGACATGAAGAAGAGGGAAGAGCTTCAGCTAGAGACAATTGATTTCAGCAATAGTAATGAACACAATGAAGAGCTGAGAAGAGACGGCTAATGCAGACACACCGAACAATTAGCAACACCAACACATAGCCCCTCACCAGACGTTTACCTGCCCATGCTCTGAGCAAAAAACAACAGGTAAATAGGAGGAATATTATGAAAGGATCAGATCTGCAGCCATTAAAAGTAATCTTTTGTCCTACATTAGTTCTTTCATCCTATATAAGGCACCTCAAAGATTCCCTTTAGATGCAGCAAAACCAGGGGTTTTTTCCCGTGTTAGTTAAGTAGCACCTAAATGGCAAAATTTGTCACTGGACACTAAACAATAGATGTTAAATGACTTTAAATCAACCTAAACCATTGCTGCAGCTGACAAACTTGCCTTCTGCTGGACCTGCCAGTTATGGACACGAACTGTTGCAACCCCAGGTTTCACCCAATGTGGGCAGAACTGGGCCTGGGGATGGGTTCCCCCCAAAACTTCACAGGAACACACAATAGTTATTACTTCCACTCTTGAGGCTTGAGCACTTCTGCACAGGTTATTCGATCACAGAGGAGGCTCTGTGGAGAAGCTGTGGAGAAAGGTGAATGCTGTTTTCTCAGGCCGACAAGTAGCCACAGTGAGAACCTCCTGGGGTTTAGCTCTGCTGTGCCCTCAAAGCACTCACCAAACCTTTAAATGAGTTCCATCTTAAACCCAATGACAGATTATGTGTTCAGTGAAAATATTTAATTAAAGACCCCCAAAACTTCACAGTGTTTTGGAGAAATAAAACTACACAGTGGTACACTGTCTCATTTATATGTAAATTGTGAAGAAATTAGGGAAAGCAGAGGACTGCCATTGCAAACATTGCATAGATAACAGAGATTCTGCACATTTGCTTCCCTAAAATATTTTTCCCTGTTTCAGATGGATTTATAAAAAGGAACAAGTGTTTTGGGTGTGTAACTTGCTGGCCTGATTCTCAGAGCTCAGCATGGCAAATCACGTTCCTTTCATTTGCCTTGAAGCTGGGCAGCAAGGATCATCAGGCTTTTTTTTGTTTTTAATATAAGCCTTTGATATTAAATATACATTCAAAGCTCCTACTGATACCAAGAGGAGCTTGGTATCACCCACCTTGCTATAACCTCCTTACAGGTAACTGCAAAGAGTGATAAGATCTTCCCTCATGCTCCTCTTCTCCAGGCTAACATGTGAAAACACTACCAGAGAAAAAAAATGGCCAAGGAAAACATGCTGGATTTGTCAACTACCACCCTCAGTGGCTTTCCAGGGTTGTCTGTCAGAACAAAGCCTCTCCAGATAACGGGACCAGAAAACTTGTAATGGATTCAGGTTATTGTGCAGGGTGATGCCAAGCTGGGCTATTTTAATTTTCATCTTCAGATGAAATAGAGTAGAGAACAAGTCTCTGCCAATTTAACTTCATCATAATCCCATTCAGTTACTCCTAGTACATCTGGGAAGTTGAAGATCACAGCCGTCAGTGACGTCTCTGTTGCCAAGAGCAATTGTCTCTTCATATCTGCTTCCAAAGGCCAGAAAGGCTAGTAAGTCTGTTAAACGATCACTGCAGCGCGATGGCTCTGGAGTTAATTTCCAAGATGATAATCACACTAGGCAAATACTCAAAGACCGGGCATGCCTGTAACCCCACGATGCTATTCTGGCATTGCCTCAAAATGTGCCTTGTTATGGCAGGAGTTCAGTACAGAGTGCACAGATGAGCCATTCTGCCCTGAGTATACAAAAGAACCCATTATCTCTTAAAGAAAAAGACAAACAGCCCGAGCTTGAATTGATCGGCCTAGTGACTATCCTACCACCGATTCACTGTGTGCTGGAACCAATCGATCTTTGGCCGAAAGCTGCCAGCTCATTTCAAGTGTTGCTGACACAAAGGTGGTGACACAAACGCACAATCAGAAGTCACTGGGTTCTATTGCAACTAGAATGTGAAACAAGAAAGTCAATATGCATCCTTGGAGCTAGAAAAAATGTATTTGCCTCAGGATTATTTAATAAATTATTAATAAACTGAAAGAGATGTTTTAATAAGTGGTAAATATGTGGTATAAATAAGTGTAGCCTATACAAAAATGGGGGAAGGGTTCTTGATTAGAGGGTACAGGAACAGGATGATGGTTTTCAGTGGAAAGAAAGAGGGAAGATTGAGATGAGATCTTATGGAGAAATGTTTTGCTGGGAGGGTGGGGAGGCCCTGGCCCTGGTTGCCCAGAACAGTGGTGGCTGCCCCATCCCTGGAGGGGTTCAGGGCCAGGTTGGATGGGGTTGGGAGCCCCTGATGCAGTGGGAGGTATCCCTGCCCATGGCAGGGGATGAACTGGGTGGACTTTGCGGTGCCTTCCAACCCAAACCATTCCATGATTCTATGATTCTGCGAACTTGCTGTAACCAGAATGTGAGTGACTTGTGCTCCAAAGGAGACCAAGGACACACCATCGGCCAATGACCACAGNTTAATTAAAGACCCCCAAAACTTCACAGTGTTTTGGAGAAATAAAACTACACAGTGGTACGATGTCTCATTTATATGTAAATTGTGAAGAAATTAGGGAAAGCAGAGGACTGCCATTGCAAACATTGCATAGATAACAGAGATTCTGCACATTTGCTTCCCTAAAATATTTTTCCCTGTTTCAGATGGATTTATAAAAAGGAACAAGTGTTTTGGGTGTGTAACTTGCTGGCCTGATTCTCAGAGCTCAGCATGGCAAATCACGTTCCTTTCATTTGCCTTGAAGCTGGGCAGCAAGGATCATCAGGCTTTTTTTTGTTTTTAATATAAGCCTTTGATATTAAATATACATTCAAAGCTCCTACTGATACCAAGAGGAGCTTGGTATCACCCACCTTGCTATAACCTCCTTACAGGTAACTGCAAAGAGTGATAAGATCTTCCCTCATGCTCCTCTTCTCCAGGCTAACATGTGAAAACACTACCAGAGAAAAAAAAATGGCCAAGGAAAACATGTTGGATTTGTCAACTACCACCCTCAGTGGCTTTCCAGGGTTGTCTGTCAGAACAAAGCCTCTCCAGATAACGGGACCAGAAAACTTGTAATGGATTCAGGTTATTGTGCAGGGTGATGCCAAGCTGGGCTATTTTAATTTTCATCTTCAGATGAAATAGAGTAGAGAACAAGTCTCTGCCAATTTAACTTCATCATAATCCCATTCAGTTACTCCTAGTACATCTGGGAAGTTGAAGATCACAGCCGTCAGTGACGTCTCTGTTGCCAAGAGCAATTGTCTCTTCATATCTGCTTCCAAAGGCCAGAAAGGCTAGTAAGTCTGTTAAACGATCACTGCAGCGCGATGGCTCTGGAGTTAATTTCCAAGATGATAATCACACTAGGCAAATACTCAAAGACCGGGCATGCCTGTAACCCCACGATGCTATTCTGGCATTGCCTCAAAATGTGCCTTGTTATGGCAGGAGTTCAGTACAGAGTGCACAGATGAGCCATTCTGCCCTGAGTATACAAAAGAACCCATTATCTCTTAAAGAAAAAGACAAACAGCCCGAGCTTGAATTGATCGGCCTAGTGACTATCCTACCACCGATTCACTGTGTGCTGGAACCAATCGATCTTTGGCCGAAAGCTGCCAGCTCATTTCAAGTGTTGCTGACACAAAGGTGGTGACACAAACGCACAATCAGAAGTCACTGGGTTCTATTGCAACTAGAATGTGAAACAAGAAAGTCAATATGCATCCTTGGAGCTAGAAAAAATGTATTTGCCTCAGGATTATTTAATAAATTATTAATAAACTGAAAGAGATGTTTTAATAAGTGGTAAATATGTGGTATAAATAAGTGTAGCCTATACAAAAATGGGGGAAGGGTTCTTGATTAGAGGGTACAGGAACAGGATGATGGTTTTCAGTGGAAAGAAAGAGGGAAGATTGAGATGAGATCTTATGGAGAAATGTTTTGCTGGGAGGGTGGGGAGGCCCTGGCCCTGGTTGCCCAGAACAGTGGTGGCTGCCCCATCCCTGGAGGGGTTCAGGGCCAGGTTGGATGGGGTTGGGAGCCCCTGATGCAGTGGGAGGTATCCCTGCCCATGGCAGGGGATGAACTGGGTGGACTTTGCGGTGCCTTCCAACCCAAACCATTCCATGATTCTATGATTCTGCGAACTTGCTGTAACCAGAATGTGAGTGACTTGTGCTCCAAAGGAGACCAAGGACACACCATCGGCCAATGACCACAGTGACTGATGCGTTAATGCGGTCAGGACTCANACCCATGGCAGGGGATGAACTGGGTGGACTTTGCAGTGCCTTCCAACCCAAACCATTCCATGATTCTATGATTCTGCTAACTTGCTGTAACCAGAATGTGAGTGACTTGTGCTCCAAAGGAGACCAAGGACACACCATTGGCCAATGACCACAGTGACTGATGCGTTAATGCGGTCAGGACTCATCCCATGCTTAAACACTTCAGTGGTTGCAAAGACAGAGCAAAGAAGACCAAGACAAATCTCCAGCCTCTTGGAAAAAAGGCTTGGTTTCATATACTCTAAGAGTCAGACTTGTCTTGGTCACCTACCAACTCTCAGAGATCTGAAATTATGGATCACCCATCAATTTCGATTTGATTCTCCAATAGCTCAGAAAGATTCCTCCTGCACTGGCTTGACAAGAGACTCTTCATCACACTGGTTGGATCAATTAAATCCAGCTGATAGTGCTGCAGTCTTTGTTACTTCCTCTACTATTGACATCGCTATGTAAAGAAAATGTGAAATAGAATCCCCTCAAGGTACCTGGGGGGGAGAAAGTAAGATATCCACTATTAATATGCATAGGCATTATCTCAGCATCTCAGCGGGGACTGTCTTCACCTGATTCTTGATTTAGTACTTTAATACTTTTCCAGATCAGGTTACATAATTAATCTTCTGCGCTACAGAGAATTTTATTGTGCTGGAGAACATCACAATAAAACAGTCTTCGATTATATTTTCTATAATATGTCCTCTAAATAAAAACACCACCCTTCAACAGAAAAAATGCTGCTCGCATAACCTGTGTAGGATTCCAAAGACAGTTGGAGTCATTGACAGTATGGATGCAGTCCTGGAGTAGATGGCAAAACTGGGCAGTGACAGACACTTCATTTTCAGAATACACAGAATAAACATGAATTGTAATAAATAAATAAATAAATATCATAGAATGGTTTGGATTTGAAAGGACCTTAAAGTCCATCCAATTACAACCACCCTGCCATGGGCAGGGACACCTCCCACTGGATCAACCCCATCCAAGCTGGCCTTGAACATCTCCAGGGATGGGGCATTCATGGCTTCTCTGGGCAACCTGGGCCAGTGTCTCAGCACCAGAAGTTACTGCTGTCCAGACGATGAGCGGTGGCACAGGGGTGGTCTTCCATAAGCAGCATTTCAATCCCTTTGAAGACAATGAGGCAGTTATTCGTGTTTCTCTACATAATGAGAATCCCACTTAGGTACTGTTTTCTCTCAAGTGTTTAAGGGTTTTAGTGAGTCTTTAATAACAGGCATTCTTTAAATGGGTCTCGTAGGAAAGACTCAATTGCATTCTCCAGTACAGACAGCAAATCCAAAGATCATTATATTGTTTAAAGCATTTGTAAAGCCCTGACACAGAGGTCTAAATGGTGCTCAGGTGATGGAGGGGCCTTTGGACAAAGGTTGAATTTCATCCTGAGGTAATTGTAGCATTGACTCTCCTGTGGTGAGGAGAGCAGCAGCGTGAATGAGGCCAGAACCCACTGTCGAAGGGTGCAGTAACATGCCCACCTCCCCCTCTGCCTCATTTCTGCTTTCATGGGAAGGTTTTTTCTCTGCACACTGTTTAGTTTTTTGGGTTTTTTTTTCATTTAATTATATATATTTTAAGGCAAACAAAACACTAGAGAGGATCCAATTAGAAGGAGTTTATTGACTTGAACCTCATTCACAGCAGACTCCTAACCCCCGTCATCTTTCTGATGAGCCAGACCAGACTGAGAACTGTTTCTCCTCGTTCTGAGGCACCTTGACCCTGATTTGATTTAATTGGTCTCTTGCAATAATCAAGTACTTGCTTAGAGCCAATTTAAAGGTGCTACCATTGGAGTTTTTTCCCCAACAGAAGGATTAACCCCATTAGCAATGAACTCTGTACTGCACATTCGTAACCTTACAAAGGAACATAATCCTGTCTCACTCCACCAGCTCATTTTTCCTTTTGCAGTAAACACAAAACATTAAGAACCTCCTCATCCTTCATCATGGTTTGGATCCATTTTTAACCTGGGTGGTCAGAAGCAGGTGGTGGGCAAGGATTTGAACTGCTGGAAATGCCAATCCATTCTGGTTTCTCTTTTTAATTTTTAATTTTTAATTCATTGTTGCTGGCTTCAGCCTCCAGAGTGATTCTCAGCTCTGAGAAGGACTGAGAGGCAGCAGAACAGTCTTGCAGGAACACTGCAAGACAAGCCTTCCCATTACAGTTTGGGTTATTTGCTCTCCCCGCAGGTTATTGTCTCTTCTCTCCCAGCCTGTTGATGGGGCAGCAGAACAAGAGCTCACTTTCGTTTCAAAGCCTCAGAAACTGGCTTTATATGTTTTATAAGTTTTTCCCTCTCTAACGGAAAGGGAGGTGAGGAAGCACATACTCCAGGGCTGGGCAGGGTGACAGGATGGTTGGGATCCAGAGCAGCTCTCCTCAACCAGACCAACCTGAAAAGAAAGAGGGAAGATTGAGATGAGATCTTAGGAAGAAATGTTTTCCTGTGAGGATGAGGAGGCCCTGGCCCAGGCTGCCCAGAGCAGTGGTGGCTGCCCCATCCCTGGAGGGGTTCAGGGCCAGGTTGGATGGGGCTTAGAGCCCATGGCAGGTGTGGAAGTGGATGGGCTTTGCGGTGCCTTCCAACCCAAACCATTCCATGATTCTATGGTTCTATGATTAACCTGACAAACACTCCCAGCTCCATATGTCAGCCTGACCCTGCTCCTTTCCTCATCAGCAACTATTCTGCTCAGGCCTCGCTTTGCAGTGAGCCCGGGGATGTTTGCATACGGCTGGGAGTTGCTTAGGCAGCTGTTTTTCTGCAGCTGAAAAATAAATATTGAGATTTCATTTGACATGGGGCTGCGGGTGGTTCTCAAGCTGGGCTGCAGCCTCATGGCAGTGCTGCGAAGCCTGAGGGCTGCGTCAAAGGCGCATGGGAGGGAGGCAGCTGCTGGGGAGGCCCAGCAGTGGTTTTTACTCAGTTTTGAAACATCTAAGCCATCTTTAACAAGCTATAAGAAATAATGAATAATTAGGAGACAAAGTATTATTCCAATTTACTAATGAAATTATATTCTTTGTAGATAAGAGCAAAGACACATAAGGATGTCACAGTGCCTGAGGAACAGAAGGTAGATGTCTCCAGTAGGCTAATTTTATACATTATAATGCCTTCCTTATCATTAATAACACCATCCTACATTTTAAAAGTGCTTCTCTTCCCAAAGGACCCTAGAATGCTGTCAGCCTAGTCCTGAGGGCAGATGCATTGATAACAATTTTAATAAAGAGTTTGTCAGATCCCACCCAGCAGAGGGGAATGTCTCCACCTGAGGCTGAAGGGTGGGGAAGCCAACACCTCAGCCCCAACAGCTCACAGTTGGGTAGCAGATCCTGACTTAGAAAGAGGTTAATGGAAGGCTGAACATAGAATCATAGAATCATAGAACAACCAGGTTGGAGGACACCCACCGGATCACTGAGTCCAACAATTCCTACCAAGCACTAAACCATGTCCCTCAGCACCTCGTCCCCCTGTGCCTTAAACACCTCCAGGGAAGGTGAATCAACCACCTCCCTGGGTAGCCTGTTCCAATGCCCATTGACATTTTCTGTGAAATATTTTTTCCTGATGTCTAGCCTAAATCTCCCCTGGTGGAGCTTAAGACCATTCCCTCTTATCTTGTCCCCTGTCATTTGGGAGGTGAGCCCAGCTCCCTCCTCTCCACAACCTCCTTTCAGGTACTTATAGAGAGTAATAAGGTCTCTACTCAGCCTCCTCTTCTCCAGGCTAAACACCCCCAGCTCTCTCAGCCGTTCCTCATAAGGCCTGTTCTCCAGCCCCTTCACCAGCTTCATTGCTCTTCTCTGGACTCGCTCGAGAGCCTCAACATCCTTCTTGTGGTGAGGGGCCCAGAACTGCACACAGGATTCAAGGAGCGGTCTCACCAGTGCTGAGTACAGAGGGAGAAGAACCTCCCTGGACCTGCTGGTCACACCATTTCTGATACAAGCCAGGATGCCATTGGTTTTCTTGGCCACCTGGGCCACTGCTGAGCCCAGCAACAACATGAGCCAGCAGTGACCCAAGTGACCAAGAAGGGTCACAGCACCATTGCTTGGATCAGCCATGGGATGGCCAGCAGGAGTAGAGAACTGATCATACCCCGAAATTCAGTGCACCTTAAATCCTGTGTTCTGTTTTGGGTGCCTCAGTACAAGATGGACGAGAGGCTGGAGCATCTCCAGAGGAGGGGAATGGGGCTGGGGGAGGGGCTGGAGCACAGGGGTTATGAGGAGCAGCTGAGGGACCTGGGGCTGTTTGACCAAGAGAAGAGGAGGCTGAGGGGAGACCTCTTTGCCCTCTGCAGGTCCCTGAAAGGAGGTTATAGTGAGTGGGTGCTGGTCTCTTCTTGCAAATAACAAGTGATAGGGTGAGAGGAGATGGTCTCAACTTGCACCAGGTGAGGTTTTGACTGGGTATTAGAAAAATATTTCTTTACTGACAGAGTGGTGAAGCCCTGGCAGAGGCTGCCCAGGGCAGTGGGGGAGTCTCCATCCCTGGACGGGTTAAAAAAAACATGTAGATATGCCACTTCAGGACATGGTTTAGTAGGCATGATGGGATTGGGCTGATGGTTGGACTGGATGAGCTTAGAGGTGTTTTCCAACTTTAATGATTCTATGATTCTATGAAAGGAAAAGCCTTATGTGAGAGGCACATGCGGACTTGCTGCTGGGCTCCTGGGTTGGAGGCAGGGCCCTGCACTTCACTGGCTCTCAGCTCACAGGATAAATTAGCAGTTTAGTTACTCTGAGCTTGGCAGTGCTGAGGGAAGGAAGGTGTTGTGGATAAATACTGTGTAAGAGGAACCTGATACTGATGAGAATCACACTTGTTACCTGGCAGAGAGGGATGTTAGTGGAGTGGTTGCACTCGTGAGGTGACACATTAACGTGCATCCGCTTTCTGCCGTGCAAGGTGCCAGAATCTCCAGCTGTGGCCAGCCTGGGGGGAGCAGGATGGGCATATTTGCTGGAAGCGTGAAGGTTTTGTTCTTGAATCACAAGAATGTGCATTCAGTAAGCTTATTCTAATACGAAGATTCTAAAAATTAACTTCTTTCTTACCAGGGGAGGGTATGGGGTTGTGGAATGTGGTTGTAATGCCACCAGGATCATAGATGGGATTCTGCTGCTTTCACTATGCCAAAGCTAAGCAGCTACTCTGAGTGTGAACGTCTGTCAGAGTCAGACTGAAATCCTGCCTCTGTCAAACTTGATGATTTTTGCCGTTGATTTCAATGAGGCCACAGTTTTCACTTCTGGACCTTTCAGTTATTGGAGCGAATCTGCTGCTGGGTGGAAAGAAAAAAGATCATGTATTGATTTTGGCTTGAAAGTTCCAACATTCGTTTGTGAATTTAAAATAGAAAATCTATTTGCCATATGTTCAGTTCCAGAAGAACTGAATCTCTGGGGAACCTGCTTCCTTGGGTTGCTTTGGATGGGGAGGGACTGCTTACAAATTTCTTTGCTTTTCCCTCATCTGTTTTACTTCTCACATTTACCACTAAACTAGCATTGACATTTCTGTACCATCTGGCTTTTTTTGGTTTTGTTTTTTCTAAGGGGCTGGGGGAAGAAAGATTATGGGTAAAATAAGAGTTTGTATTGCTAGACCAGCAGTCAAGAAAGTGAACAGAGGGAGCCCACACTTAAATACTTCGCCAAGGGAGTCTGGGTTTCAAGGAGAGGTTTTAAGTCCTGCAAAGAGTGGGGAAATCTCCTCCCACGTCTGAAAGGTGAATTGGCTCTGGCACAGCTGGACATATTCTCCACAACGGCTGCTACAGCAAAGCAGCAACTGTAGTAGACAGCCCAGGAATTTCTGGCATGCAGGTTGCTGTTTTATTCATCTCTCCAGAGGCCAAGAAATATTCAGACAGATGAGATTGTCCATTTTAAGGACTAGAAGGAGGTTTGAAGTCCCTCTGGACACACAACCTCTCATGTTTTAAGGTAGAGGTTGATATGTTTGAATGAGGCTACTGTGAAGGGAGAGAATCGGTGATTTCCCTCTGCTCCGGTTGGATTCATCAGTTCTCGTTAGAGTTTGGACAAGCCTGGGAGAGGCTGTTCTGAGTTAGGAGGAGTTCTCAGCATGGAAAACAGTAAAACAGGGTTTCCTTTGAACAGTTCATGCAAACAGTTTATGGCATTCATAATCTTATCACACACTTTCTTGCAACATCTCACATTTCCCAGACATTTGGGGTTTTTTTCCCTAACTTACACCAAACAGTTTAAAAATTCAGTCTGCCCTTGCTGACCTTGTTCAGCTGAGGAGAGAGGTCACGGCTGACATTGTCAGCTGCAGTGATTTCAGAAGCGCTGAGTGTGGTGTAAGCAGAAATTTATACTTTTTAATTTGGTTAGAAGAGTGCGCCCAGGGAAAGAGCCTGGATTAGAGGCTGGCCAGCTGGTACATATTCAAAGTGTCTTCAGAAGGGGCAGAGTTGGGGGCTGCCATCAACCTGGCCAGGCAAGACTATGAATGCATTGACACTCAGACCACCCCCTGCTTCACTTCTGGGCTGACAGGAGAAGACGACATATGAACAAGAGCATATATAGGTCCTTCACAGCATGTAATTTATGTAAATGGTGCTTAATGTATGTAGATAGACCTGACATTTTCTCCTGGACTGTTCAGCTCTGAAGTCTCTTGTGGGGCAATCGGTTTATGGCTCTGCATAGCAAGAACATCCCTTCTCTCAGCCCTACAGTCCAGATAGTTGTGTGTTGTGGGCACAGGCAATTTAGTTACTAATTCCCTGGGTTAATATGCAAGATCAGGCTATTACACTGCATTTTATCACACATATTGAATAACATTACGTGTGGTTTGTGTTTATTTTCAACTCCATTTCTAGTTCTGCTGTGGTAGAGTTCCATTACTGAACAGGGCTGTGGATGTTATCTGCTTGAGTGGCTGCTGCTTCAAGTTTTGCCTCTGTTTCTCCCCAGCTCCATTACTCCTCTTCTGTCCACACAATTATCTCCTGGTAAATATTTGGCAATCAATGTTCTTTGTCTATTTCAGGCCAAAATGAGATTTCTTATTCAATCTTTTCACAACTAATTGAACAAATAACAACAACGAGGGGGTTTAATCTTTCCTACGCATTACTGTTTGCCATAGAATCATAGAATGGTTTGGGTTGGAAGGGACCTTAAAGATTGTTCTGTTCCATTCCCTTCCCTCCAACTGGATCAGGGGGTCCAAGTCCAATCCAACCTGGCCTTGAACACCTCCAGGGATGGAGCAGCCAGCACTTCCCTGGGCAATCTGTGCCAGTACCTCACCATCCTCACAGTAAATATTTCTTTTGAAGATCTCATCTAAATCTCTCATCTTTCAGTGGGCTAAGGCTTAACCTGGTGTTAAGAAAAAGAGCTATAGACCTACATGGGGCGTGGAACTAACCAAGCTCTTTAGGATCCAAGGAGCTACACAGAGATGTTGAGGATCTGCGTTAATGCTTAGCGGTACTACAGGCTTTTCTTCATGGCCTTGGTCATGTCACTCAAACTATAAATCCAGCAGCAATCTGGCAGTAAATTCAAAAGTAATATCAATACTTAAGAGTTCAATGAAGTCTCACTGGAAGTCAGTGGAATTTGTTACCCAAAGCCATCACTCTTCTTAGACTGAGACATCTGAAGTTTGGTGGATATTTAGATGCTCTTAGTCATCTAGTTTTCTGTCATGATCTCCAGACACAGGGATCTCACCATCCAAGGCTGATAGCAGTTCAGTACTCCACACGTGCTGGCAGTGGGCAGGGGCACGGTGGCTACAAGATCATCCTCCAGGGTCTTCTGACCACCCTTGACCAGAACGAGATGTGCAGATCTTCCGTGGAAGTGCTGTAAGGCCAAACCCTTCCTTGGATTTTGGTGCCTGAAATCCAGCAAATTAAATGAAGCAAATTCGTTATTCCTGTGAAAATTAAACCTAAAATAAGCAACAAAGCACAGTAAATGAAAATAAAAGCAGAGTAAGAGGAAAGTTCTGCAAGCTCAGCACCGGGGTGGGAGGCAGAGGGGGTGGCTGCATTCAGATTAGGCAGTTCTGGGTCTTCAGCTTTTTAAGAGTGCGTTCAGGCTTCACAGTTTTCATGAAACCAGTTATTTTCCTCTTATCGGAGTCCCTTTTAATTCATGTTGTTCCCAATCCTCCATGCGAGGGATAGTGTTTGTGCTAGACTGGGCGGGAGCAGGGCAAATGCTGAAAAGGCTGTTGTTGAGTACTAACAATAATAATGTGCACTTTATAACCATGGTTAGTATTACAAGACATTTGACAAACGCTGGACTTGGAATGAAAGGCTTTTAAAGCCCTGGCCAAGCTATTTGCAATTAGAACACAGCAATGTACATTCATTTTGTCTGTAAGTTGAGCTCACAAAAATCTCCTTTTTTGTCCATTAACAAAACCACAGTACCCCCACGAACAAGTCTTCTTAATCTGCACAGTGCATCATCTGTGATCTTGTCCTTAGAAAAGCTGCAGCTCCAAGAGAAACAAAAGCAAAGTCCAAAGCAAAGCAAACTCTCCCAGAACAAATAGCGCTGATTTGGGGGTCACACCAATATCTGATGATTTCTGTAGTCTGAATGAAGCGTACGATGTATTTGGATCCAGGAGAACTGCAGTGAGCACAAATTCCTCCTGCTCCTCTATAAAAATGAATGGAAGTCAGAAATAAAGGAGTCCAGCATGAGCACAGCAGCGACTCCATTACCTCTCCCTGTACTGAGCATCTGTTCATGTGGGATCAAAAAAACAGAGCAAGAGGCAGAGTGCACAGAGAATAAATGGATCTGACAAGGCTGACAGCATTCCTGCTCTGCCTTTGTTTTGCTGTCCTTATTACAGAATTCCTAATGATTTCCGAGCTCAGAAGCATGTATGTAGAACACAAGAGTCAATCTCTGCTCCCCAGGCAGATCATCACGAGGGGACCAGGGAGTGGTGCTTCCTCCCACTAGAACAGCAATAAGACCATAGGTGTCCTCCTGGGTTGCGGGGACCAACCCCAGCTGGTGCATCAGCCATGGTCCATGAACCTGTCTATAAATGCATCTGACAGTCTGCTCCTGTTATTGCCATGAAGAGACTCTCCAAAAATCCACTTCTCGGATGGCTAAAAGCTTTCTAATTCCCAGACTAAGTCCGTACTTGTTGGATCTTACGTCCTTTAACTTCTCACTCGAGGTTCACCGTGCACCCATTGTAGTACAGGGAAGAGTTATGCTCTGCCTAGCCTTTCCCTTTTGACATTTCCAGTGTTCTAATTCTTCTCTTGTAAAACAGAATGTCCACACACCCTGGTCATGCAGTAGCAGCTTTGCAGGACTGGAAGCAAATGTTCCAAACTGAACGACTTCCCTGAACGAAGCCTTATTTCATTTTCCAGCGGCTGGGCCACTCTGAAGGCTTAGAGCCAGCCAAAATGAAGCGCTGGGTAACAGAAATCAGGCAAGATTCCAGCTGTTTAAATGCACTTCATCCCTCTCCATCTCTATTGACTCCTTTTCATAAACTAACATGACTGGATGTAACCGGTGAACTAACTCTATCAAGTGAAGAGTTGCCCAGACAGCCTTTGGTGACCGTCATTGCATCCCCAACCCCAGGCTGACCTCCGAGTATGTGCTTGCAGAGATTGTTTCATCTGTGATAAGTAGCCAAGGACAGATTGCAAAGAAGGCAGGGAAGAACCTGACTCATTCCTACCCTTAAGCAAAACATCTGTCTTGCCATTGTCAGATGAAATCAAGTATTTACTTTTGCACATTAAGAAATTTAAAGAAAAAGCCCTTGTGGGGAGGGCTGTCAGCTCCCCGAGGAAGTTATCAGATTGGACATAAAGGATTTATAGGAACAGTGTTCTAGCTGCCCCCAGCGCATCGTAGGAGCTCTAGCGTTGTTCCAGCTATTTCATCTGACTGTCCTTATAGATATTTCAGGTAATTTACCTGCACAGCCAGCCTCAGAATTGCTCTTTTGAACACAATTGCTGTTATTTGTGAAAGCACCATTCTCAAAAGCAATATTTCATCATTACTGTAAAACATCATCCCTGCAATTATTGGAGAGAGTGTCTGTAGGAATCTTATGGGAAATCTGATGATGCCTGAAGCAAGCCCCAAACCCCAAACTTGGTCTCATCAATGTCTGGCTGTGACACGATGCTGTCTTACCCCAGTATGTGAGGAATGAGAATTTGGTCTTTACACTGTCATATGTGTGGGCACTGGATTAGCTCAGATGAATCTGACTTCTTAAAAGCACATTGCTTCTGTAAGAGGAACAGTGCTCTATTTCCAGCATAACTCCAAACAAGGAGCATAACACAATGAGGAATTCCTCCTGCCTTGGTGCCAGCCCTTGCACTGCCTTCCCTCCAGCTGTTTTCCAACCAGCCATCACCCCCCACACTCTGTGGAAAGTGTTTCAGGCGCACTGGGAATTTAGCCTTGTGCCTTCAATGATCACCATCCATTCCACCTGGTAAACGAAGGGTCTGCCGCTTTAGAGACACCATAAGGGAAAAGAAGGGGAAAAATGACCTTCAGTCACTCATTGTGCGTCACACTGAACACCAAAGAGCTCCTTGTCACAAAAAAGTTGTTAAAGCTAGTGACTACTTACAGGTAAAAGAGGTTGGAGGGATCTTAACTTCAAAGATATGCCTTTCTTTTATAAATTGAACCATAGAGGTCTTCTCCAAGCTTAATGATGCTGTGGTTCTAAGATCATCACATCCAACTGGCAGCCCAACACCACCACGCCTACCATGTCCCGAAGTGCTGCAAATGGGGAGAGGCAATATCTAAAAAAGAGATCAGAAAATGAGAAAACATCCATTAGAATGGAAATGTCTGAGTTCAAGAGGAAAAAAAATGACATTTAAAATTGGAAAATCACCTTGATAAATTCCAGCCTTCCACAGCCGCCACCTGGGGAAGGGGTTTGCAGGAAATCTTTTGCTTGCTGTTAGGTGCACGCATGGAGATTTAACATCAGTTAAAGACTGTTAGCCTAATCTGTTTACTACCTAGAGATGTTAGCTGAAAGAGGGCTCCATCTGCTTAGGCTCAGAGCTGACCTTGCCTAAACAAAAGGCTTTTAGATAGGGAGATTTTATTTCCAGATTTCTTCTCATTTAATTTCACAGAATAACTTTACCAAATGGGAGCAATGGTTTGACCAAATGAGAAATCCAGATAGCAGCAACTGTTCTGGGGCCTCGTGTTGTATAGCACAGGCACACACAGAGCAGGGGAAGGAAGGTTATCGGTGTTATCAAGACATCACTGATGAGTATGGCAATCACAGCAAAGCCTGACTGACATTTTCAGCAGCTCTGTACTTAAACGAGCACAGATGTAGGTACAGTAAAAGCACATAAGCAGAGGTAGCTCCAGCTTGTATCTCAGCAGAATGGCACATGGGGTGACTGACTCCGCTCAGCCATCTCCAGGCAGGCAAATTCCTTGCTAATTGTATGCAAAACAGTAAGAATTAAAGCCATCTAAAGTTACTAAAAGCAGGATGAAATATAAACCTTCCTGTGACATTTATTCCAAAGACTGCATTGTTTTCTGGGGCTGCTTGGTTCACGTATCTCATTTTTGAGCAAACTGCACTTCACTGTGTCACCTGCTGAGTTAACGGCTTGTGACAATTACAGTAATTATTCTGCTACAGTAGCAACGCCGCTGCCCAAATATGATCGAGGAATGGCTTTACTGAAATGAATCAGAATACCACGAACCTGCAAACCCACTTCTAGACTGAATAGTTTCATTTTCTTATTCTGTTAATTCCCAGTATTGAAATACCGACAATGCTGTTCATTAAAGGAATAACAGAAAAGTAAGAGGCGAGTGATACTGTGCTAATGAAACAAAAGCTTTGCGGTCACTTTTGCAGAACTCTGTTGCACGCTATGAGAATGTGTCTCTGCAAGCTGGAAATGGCTCAAAGTCAAGAACCAAATGCAAAGGCAGCTCTGAGGCTGGGTCTAACAGAGCCAGGGGTAGGACACTGTCATCCTTACATCAGCAGAGCAAGCCTGCACAGTCACACCTTGCTTTGGGGAGGCTTCCATCCCAACACCTGAGCATCTGTCCTGCTGGAGAAGAGCCTGGGTGGAGGCTACCCACAACAGCCCACTGACTGTGCAAACGCCTCTGGGTCTGACTCCTTCTGTATTTCTTAGAACCGTGAAAGACTGAATAAACCGTTCCTTTAAAGAAGGCAGTTGGAAAAAGCTTCTCTTAATAACCAAATCATTACATGTGCCACCTTTTGTTTTGTAGCACACTTCCAGTATTATCCCAGCACTTTTCCATCTCGGAGCACAGTCTGTATGACTCCTCAATTGACAGATATTTATTCTCAAGGTCATGATCTTTCAGCCAGGATTTTACACAGAGCCTTTTTCTTCCATTCCAGCTTTGTATTTTAACAAGAAGTTGGGGTATGAAAAGGCGAGAACAATGCTGAATACTTGACTTAATAGATGGAAACCCAGCGAGGGCACTGGAGGACTTGACTACTTCATAACTTCTAAACTATGCTGGATGTGAAGCAGGGAGATTATTCTGGATGGATCCACTTGATTTCTTGCCAAGGTCAGGACCGTGGCATTCTGATGAAGAAGTAGTTGCTTGAGTTGCTTAATCAACTGTTTACTTCAGGGTTAATGACATCTCAGTGTTATTTTTCCTCTGTTCTCGAGTCATTTGCTGTTTGTCACTCCATTTGCAGCTGCAGAGGTCACCCATGTAATTCTATGAAAGGCAACATACAGCCAAACTTCTCTGAAGGCTGCACCATGTTTTGCCTCTTCATCTTAGTTAGCCTTACTTTGCGGTTTTAAAGTACTTATTTCTCACTCTCAGTGGTGACCGCTCTCTGATTCCTTATAGACTGAGTCCCTTTCCTGGGCTGCATCCCAAGTAGTGGGACCAGCAGGGCCAGGGAAGGGATTCTGCTTCTCTGTTCCACTCTGGTGAGAACCCTCCTAGAGCCCTGTGTCCAGTTCTGGAGTCCTCAGCAGAGGGGGGACATGGAGCTATTGGAGATAATCCAACAGATAGTGATTTTTGTGAAGTGAGTCATGTCACAGTTTGATCTTTTTCTCCTTACAAATCCAACCCTACTTTACTGGGAAGCAACAAAATGTGGATTCCTGGATCTCTGCTGGCTGCTGGATTTTCCCCACACCAACAGCGATGTTTGCGAGAGACAGATAAAATCTGTCTGAGGTGTCACAGCAGTTGAGTGTTGCGGATGTGGAACAGGCTGTGGAAGAGTTAAAGCAGCACAGTGACAAAGCATTTGTATCTCTTGCCACCCAGGAGTTCTCTCTGTCCTTAACAACCAGGCTGCCTGATATTGGCTGCAAGTGACTCGTGCTCCTTCCTGGAGCCCTTCTGTGGACTGAACAGCCAAATGAGAAACATCACAGCCCTGTTTATTTCAGTGATCTTTTATAGACCTTGAGAAAAGGAGCTGGGAGGCACCCCAAGACATCTATAGATTGCCCTACTGCCTGCCCCAGGGCTGGATCAGCCATCCCTAAGGATGGGAGCAGCCCCAAAGACCCTTGGAGGAAGATCTCACAATGCCCTGGGCAGATCCTGTCACACCTCACTCTTACATTTTTGCCCGAATTTTCTGTGCACAAGATTCATTATTTCTTGACCTGTGCCCAAACAGCAAGCAGAGCTAACCAGTCCCTTCCGCTCCTCACCAGTAGTTTTTCCTGAGTGGTCTCTCAAGGACAAGCCCTGTGTAGGCTGCTATTGACTTCACCTATGTGCCCTGACAACAAAACAATGACATCTTGTCTTAGCTTGCAGTTTTCCTCTGTGACAGCAAACAAAAGTTTGTTTTTCCTAAGTAAATACACTTTTTTCATGTCTTTCTCAGGGATGGAATTGCTTCCACAGAGGGTTTACAAAGCAAACCCCAGAGCTGGGCAGGCAGAGTGTGGGAGAAGATGTTTCCCTCCCCAGGCTCCCTGGGAGAAGACTGAGAAGCAAGGTTGAGGAGTGGCCTTCCTGGATCTGGATCTATCT
>WAAB01019559.1:55709-65758 GCA_013389865.1 Piaya cayana | reverse complement strand
GGGTGCTGAGAGGAGGTGCGTTTGTGGCCAGTTGGGATACAGATGCTGGGGAGGGACATGGGCTGAGCCACAGCACTGGGGGATGAATGGGCTGTGTGCAAATCCACACTGAACTGGGGAGATGCTCACCCAAAACTGGAACTGTCGGTCTCCACAGGAGTGATCTGAGGAGAGAACCTGGCTGCTGTGAACTCGGAGCTTGGTCAGGGTGGAAATGTGGTGACACAGAGCAACTGCCTCTCGCACAGGGTGCTGGGCACCCTCTGAGGTCCTTGCAGGGCCTCTGTCCCCAAAGGGAGAGGGCACGTTGGATTCCCCTGTAGATTTTGCTAACTCTGACCCTAAACAAGGAGATTTTTCCAAGCAGAATTAGTCTTGACTTTAATCAAAACCTAATTTAGATCCAGGTCAGATAATAAGTCAAACAGCTATAGCAGGCAGCAAAGAGCAGGAATTCCTCCTGGAACCTATTGGATTTCTGTCCTTCTCACAGCACCAAACCATTATTTGGGGTGGCTTTCACTCTGGAGAGGCCTGGGACTGATGCAGGTGGCAGGGCTGGAGGGACATACTGCATGGGGATTTGTGGAAATCGTGGACAGTTTTCCCACCTCCTTATCCTGTCCCCAGCGTGGTTTCAGAGGGCTGGGAATGCTCAGTGGCTGTGCCAGGGGGGAGAAACCCTGGGAGTGCTGCAGCCTGAGCACTGTGGTGAGGACTGAAATACCCAGCGGCTGCCAGGGCTGTGTGGGAGCCGGGACGGGAACAGCCAGGGAGCTGCGGATCAGGGCTGAGCTCCATTTCCAGAGATGCGTGGGGAAGTCTGATGGCACCTGCCCACATCCTCTGCGACTGCACATGATGCCACGGCTCCCTCACTTTCAAGATCAGCAAATTTACCCTTCTCTGCATTTTTTTTTTCTTCAGGAGAAAGAAGAAAACACCCAAGCGGGAGAGCACAGATTTCCAGGATAAGCTGTGCTAACGCAGTACAAGCTGTCAGCAGGCGAGCCTGGAGGAGATGGGATGCCCTCTGCGAGCTGGAGTCCTCATTGTCTGTGTGGCAGGGGACAAGAAGGGAAGTTGTGTGAACCAAAAATAGTCTCACACTTTGGGAAGTGAAACTGTGTTCCTGTGACCTCTCACAATTGTGCTTATGTGCAGGGCAGCCGGTTGTCTTGCTCTGCCGGCATAAGAGAGAGGGATCTCGCCTTCCCTCCAGGTGCAACCCATCCCTGCAGGCACATCCTCCCATGACCCATCACCCACCTTTAAAATCCTCGCCGTGGGTGCACTCTGGCAGCATCTGCAGCTGCAAACATCTGGATGGGGCTTTCTCATGAACCTGCTTATGCTTCTCTGGGGTCAGGGGATTGCTCTGGGCTCTGAGGAATCTCCACTGCCTCTGCAGGACCTCTGGGCATGGCTGGATTGCGGGAGGAGAGGTGAGTGCTGCCCAGGACAGGCAGCCCCCATCGTTTGCAAAGGGCACAGCAAGGCGGGGGGGTCTGGCCTTTAGCTCAATACATTTAAATGCAGCTGCCAAGGCATCGCTGGCTGCAAGGGAAGGGAGGAGGCAGCAGGGACCTTGTGCCTGGGGAGCGCTGCCTGCTCAGCAGGGCCCCCGGGGAGAAGCTGGAATTGAGTTTTCAGTGTGCTAGTGGGCATGAGGACCTTTGTCGTGATAGTTTTGTGGGGCATTTAATGGGCTTGGGTTGAGCCCTGGAAACCCGGGCAGCAGGGGGATGATGAAATGTCGGCTGTTTTTCACTCTGGCTGCATCCCACCTCCTAAGAGCTTAAATGCTTTGACCCCACTGTTAACTTAGTACGTGGCTCATCCATCCCCTTCCCAGCCCGGCTGGGTGCCCAGCGTGGTCCATGCTGTGCTGCTGGGTGTGTGTTGACCGCAGAGAGCACGCTGCTCCTGGCTGTCCCTGAGCAGGTTTCCCAGTGCCCTACGTCTCCAAAGGCTCGTTACTACCAGAGCTGGAGAGCCTCACCACCTCACCCAGGGGAGACACCAAGCACGAGTTCGTTACCCTTAAGGGGACAAGAGGCGCTGGGGCACTCGGCAGAGCCAGGCCAGCAGGATGCTGCTTTGTTCATTCAACTTCTTGTCTCCGAGCGAGCACTGGGGCAGTTTCTGTTGGTCTTATCTGGGAGGTGAACGGTTGGGGTTTCTGTTCCGAGTCCCCAGGATATTCTCGGGGATGTTGTAGTCTGGTCTGGTCCCAGAATAAAGCGGATTCTGTGTCACTCTGGGGCTGAAGGGGTTAATTTTTGTGCTTCTCTCTCCCCAGCTCGCTGCGGACTCTGGCTGGGACAGAACATCTGTCTGTTGCTATGGCTGCAGTACACTTGAAGGGGATGACTGGATAATTATTGCAAACATCCATCCTGCCTGATGTGCTCCCGGACCCTCCCTGCCCAAACGCAGGGGGAGCGGCCACCTCCGAGCACAACTTCAGCCACAGGGATCCTACCTAGGGATGGCGGGTTGGCAACACCTTTTCATTTGCATAATTAATGAGGCCGAGGCTGCAGGGCTCCTGGGAAATCCGATGCAGAGCAGCAGCGATGAAATGGCACAGAGGGCTCCAGCCTTCTCGGTGGCTCGTTAGAGCTCTGCTGGCTGACAATGCCCTGCTTTGGAGCTACAGGGGAGTTGTTCTCCCATTTCCATTAATTTACCACCCACTTCCATCTGAACAGATTGCTCTGGGCCCGATCCTGCTGTACCTCCTGCCGGGCACAGACCCCAGATCTGTGTGTGATGGGCAGGAGGCGGCTGGTGCGGCTTGCGGGGCAAACCCTGGTGCAAAGCCCATCACCTTCGAGGCCGAGAGCCTTGGAAGCTGCATGGTTCTGGGTCGTGGCATGGACCCAGGGCTTCCTTGGCTTCTCTCCACTGAGCAGGCTGCTGCCCGCAGCCGTGCCACTGCCTACTGCTCGGTCCTTGCTGAATGCCTGCTGCTTCATCCCTGCTGGGCGCGGGCGCTGTCCTGTGTGTGCAGCCGCGGTGCCAGCACCACGACCTAGCCGGTACATCCTGGGATGTGGGCACCGCTGGGGAAGGGGGGCAGCTGCTCCACGAGGTGAGCTCCTCACCGGAGTCTGTTGCCCACCCTGGCTGGTGATCGACCCTGGATCACCCAGCAGCTGCACCAGCCTTCCCAGCGGTGCCCATCGAGGTCTTTGGCAAGCCCTGACCTTGTGCCTCCCAGCCTCTCCATCCTCTCCTCTGCTCCTAGGAATCAGCCTGTGCCACCAGCGCCTGCCCGCAACACCCACAGTCCCTTTGTTCTCCGTGTTAGGCTGTTCTTTCACCTACTGGCATTAACCTTGCCCTGGATCAAACCCTGGGGGTGTTCAGAAATCCGTGTCTGGCCTTGCATCCTGGGGTTGTCCCTGTTTCAGCATTTCCCATCTCTGAATTAATAGAGAAAAAAAAATAACAGAGGTTTCCCATCTGACCAGACCCCGCTGTACTCTGCTCAGTGATGAACCTCAATGTATCCATTGTACATTTTTTCCTGTTTTATCAGCACGTGGCAGGGTAGGGAGTCCGAGTGGAGCTGGGACCATGATGAGCGCAGAGCTCCGCAGCCACTGGCTGACCAAGAGCATCGCAGTCAGGACGTCCGCTGGGGCCACGCTCCCTCCTCAGAGGTCCAGGTAGGCTGCACAGGACAGTGCTGCCCCTTATTTTCCTATTATCTCTAACACTGACAATAAATAAGATTTTCATAAACACTTCACATCTGCAGAGCATTCCCTGAGGCTGAGGATGGGTGGCAGGTAGGGGCCAGGGTCAAGACAGTGGGGTTCTCCATCAGGCAGAGTCACCTCTTTAAACCAGGAAGGATGGCATGAAGATGGGATAACAGCGGGCCCCTGTTTGATCCCTACCAAGCCTATGTTTTTGTGTATGATTCAATAAAATCCTTTGCTTGGACGACTTACTTCGTTCTCACCCATGACTCAGGTGCAAATGAGCCTCTCGCATTAGCAAGTGATAGAGTGGAGCCCCATGGCTACAAACCCCTCAAGAGATCCTAAGGTTTTATTCACTCAGAGCAGAGCCTGGAGGGCAGAGCCTCCCTCTTGTAGGCGATGCCAGAGGGAGTGGGGTAGATGAGGGTGGCAGGGCGAGTGTGCCCCACCCTCCCATTCAAAGCCCATGGCCGAGGCTGGTATCTGCTTGCTAAATCTGCAGAAGGTCTGTTGGTGTTTGGGGGGCTCCTGGAGCCCCTCTTCCTCCAGGAACTCATCGCATCCCTCCCCCGATGGAAGCTCTGGGATCTGCCAGGCCAGCCAGGGCAGGCTGGGTGCTCAGGCGGCTGCAGGGGAATGGGAGGCGCTCAGCACCTCTGAAAGCTGCCAGGATACACAGCTCTGCTTGGAGGGATCTCGCTTCTTAGGTGCCTGGAGGTTCTTTGCCTGAAAACACACGGGGTATCCGTGAGCTGCAGGTCTTCAGGAGCGTGTCCAGGCGGGACGATCACTGTGACAGGTGGAAAGATGCTGCTGCTCTCCTGTCACAGTAGGGTCCTGTATCCATGATGTCCTGGAGCCGTGGGGGAGCTTCTCCTCCAGCCCCAGGGCTCCAGGGGCTCTAGGGCTGTGGCTTGTGCCCCTGTATGTGATTCAGGGCAAAGGGTAGGAGACGTGCACTGTCCCGTGGCAGCGTACAGGGCGTTATCTCCTCTCCAGTGCTGCTCCAGCAATGCCTCCCGTGCCCCTAGCCCAGCCCTTAGAGAAAGAAGAGCTTTCAGGGTAAGGGTTTGGTTTCCGTGCTCCCCAAGACCGCAGGCAGGGAGGAGGGCAAGTGAGTCACTGCAAAGCCACAGCTGAAATGCGGAGCTGTGCCGGCGGTGGGTCCTGGCCCAGGGCTCGCGGTGGGTTCTGGCGCGGGGATGGAGATTTGCCATCTCCCCGGGCTTGGCCCGATTTCCGACGTGTCTTGGCACCATATGGCGCTCGCTTTATTTGTTCTGCTGCGACTTGGGAAGGAGGGCAGTGTTCCATTGTCTGCCAGAGGAGGTGGGATGCAGGCGCAGGAACATGCCCGCGTCCCACGGGATCGCCAGGCTCTCCGCATCTCGCCCGGGTGGCAGGTCAGCATCCTCAGCCCTGCGCAGCCCTTGGCTCCAGAGGGGGCTTCCCTGGAGAAGCTCCCGGAGATTCACCCACGCTCAGAGCTCCCGGGCGTGCGGGAGCGTCCCGGTGTGGAGCGTGATCGAGCCCGCAACGGGACTCTGCCTGGTAGGAGGAAAGCGTGGAGGCAGCACCGTGACTGACTCATCGGAGCAGCAATTCTGTGACAGCCATGCCGGGCTTGCCCAGCACCAAAAAAGTGACAGCACACTCCTACCTGCCCTGCTCGTGGGGAACAGGAGCCTTGGCATATCCCAAACCGCAGCCCCCCAGCAGCCCCGTCCCTCCCCTCCTGCTGCTTCTCAGGGCCCTGCTCCCTCCTCTTGAGCCGCAGAGATGGGGGGAGGCTGGGAGGCTCAGCCCAGCTAGATTTGCATATTTTTTTTTTTTACCTAAACCAGACGTTTCTCGGGGGGAGCGACGGCGTCGCCGTCTGTCCCCGCAGAAAAAAAGCTTCTCTGTGGATGCCGGGGGTGCCAAAACGCACGGGGATTAACCGCTACTGACCTGGGACCGGGTCCCGTCCCTCCTGCCGCCTCCTGCTTTTATTTATTCGCTCGAACCGGCAGCGCATCCCTCCTCTCGCCTGTAATTCAGCCGCGAGGAGGGGTTGGGGAGGGGATCGGGGAAACTCGCGAAGTCAGCGGCGGGGAGAGGGGAGCCGGGTCCGGGAGCGCTACAAAGGGAGCCGGGAGACCGGCTGCGGAGGGTTCCCGGTGCCGTTTGTGCCCCGGCCCCGCAGGAGGTGGCCCCGCGGCTCCTTCCCCGCCGGCCTCCAGCGCGGTTGCTATGGCTGCGACCCGCGGGGGGGCCCCCGCAGCCCGGCCCCGCTCGGGAGCCGCGGCCAGAGCCGCAGAGAGGGGGTTGATCCAACCCCCGGGATTAGGCGCTGCGGGAGGAGGAGCGGGGAGCCGGGCTGGGCGGCGGGCAGGTAGGGGCGATGCTGCCGCCCCCGCCGGGCAGCGGGGACCGGGGGAGGAGGGGAGGGCGGAGCCCGGCGTCCCAGGACAAAGCGGCGGCTGCACCCCGGGATAACGGGGAGGGCGCATCCCAGCATCCCGGGATAACGGGGAGGGCGCATCCCAGCACCCCGGGATAACGGGGCAGGAGCATCCTGGCATCCCAGGATAATGGGGAGGGCGCATCCCACTCTCTCGGGATAACGGGGCGCGCACATCCCGACATCCCAGGATAACAGGGCGGCTCATCCCAGCCTCCCGGGATAACAGGGCAGGCGCATCCCAGCATCCCAGGATAACGGAGAGGGAGCATCCCAGCCTCCCGGGATAACGAGGCGGGCACATCCTGGCATCCCGGGATAACGGGGCGGGCGCATCCCGGCTGCGGGGCGGCAGGATGGGGCCGCTGCCCCGTGCCCCTGCAGGGCCGGAGGAGCCCCGGGAGTAAGCGCCCGGTTCCCGTTATCCCTGGGTGGGGAAGCGATCGGTGCGTGGAGGATCCCCCGGCAGGGACGGGGACGGGAGTGCTGCAGGGCCGGGCCCCGGCGGGGGCACTGAGGGCAGACCTGGCACCTGCCTTCACCTGCCGGGGGGCTGCACCCGGGGAGAAACTTTGGGGGAGAAGCCCCGGGCTGCAGGGGCACCGCAAGCCCCGAGCCGGGACGGCGGTGGTGGCTCAGCATCCCTGCCCCACGGCGCTTGGTCCACCCTGGCTCCCTCCGTGACACCGATCTGTGCCAAAGAAAGGAGACTGAGTTGGGATCTTAGGGAGAAGTATTCCCCTGGGAGGGGGGGAGGCCCTGGTTGCCCAGAGCAGTGATGGCTGCCCCATCCCTGGAGGGGTTCAAGGCCAGGTTGGATGGGGCTTGGAGCCCCTGATCCAGTGGGAGGTGTCCCTGCCCGTGGTACGGGTGGGACTGGATGGGCTCTGAGGTCCCTTCCAGCCCAAACCATCCCTGGTTTCTATGATTCTATGCTGCACACCCCCAGCAGCTGCCCAGCCTTGCCGTGCGCCTGCTCCCAGGGACACGGGGGCAGCAGGCAGGGCAGATCCTGCTGGCCCAGGGCTGGGCTGGGCTGCTGTGCTGTGGCCTCAGTGGTTGGGGCTGGTGTCCTCTGCTCCCCAGCAGCACCCACGGCGCGGGCAGGGTGTCTCCTGATCTCCATCTCACTGGGAGCTGCTACCGCAGCTGTAATTTGATGCTCTCAAAGTTCGTGTTTACAGGGACAAGGCAGCCATCAGAGGGCTCTTCTTGTTCTCCCAGTGAAAGAATATTCCTCTCTCTGTGTGGCTGCTGCGTGTGCCAAGCGCTGCCCGGGTTACACTGAGCATCTCGCAGAAACACCGTCCAGCATCAGCGCCCACAGAGCCACTGGGCACAGCCGGGATCTGCCAGGGCCCCCACACCGGGGGGCTGGTGGGACAGTGAGTGCAGACCCCCCAGCGCACTCAGCCACTCAGGCCGTGGGCCGTCAGGAGGCTGCCTGCCAGGCAGGAGGAGCTGGGAGGTGGGTGAGCTGCTGGCCCCGTGGGACTCATCAGCTCCCTGATGACAAATCCTTTCACTCATGAGCAAGCAGAGCAGGATGGAGCCCGGCACGAGGCTTCCCAGCGTGGCTCCAGTCCAGCGACTGCTGTGTCCTCACTGGGACGTGCCTGTGTTTCAGGTGCCACTGGGACCCCACAAAGTGCCAACCTCCCCGGGGCAGTGGATGGGGGGGGTGAGCTGGGGTCCCCCCAGCATCCACAGCCCCATCCTCGAGGGCTCCTCTACAGAGCAGAGGAAGCTTCTGGTACCAGTGCCCTCGTTTTTTTTCACCAGGGCTGAATATCACACAGGTCACTCAGAGCCTGGTTCCTGTGTAGGTCTGGACATCCTGGCAGTGCTCCGGCTGCACAGCGTGATGCGGGGCTGTACCTGCTGAACAGATGGCACCGCTGTAGCCTGTTTGGTGACAGAGGAGTACCTGCTACCCTCCAGTGTGGCCGGGAGCAGGGAGTGGTGTCCTGCCCTTTCTGAAGGCAGCCAGGGGGTTGTTTGGAAAATGCCAAATCCAAGGGCAGCTCCTGCTCCAGGCAGCTCGGGGGCAGCAGCAACAACAGCTCTGCAGACCCTTTGTGCTGCTCCATGTTGAGGTGCTGCTGCCTGTCTGTCACGGGGCAGCAGATCCTCCATTTGGGGTTTGTTGTGCCCTCAGCTGGTGGGAATCCTGCTGGGAGGGGATTGATAAACCCCAAACCAGCTGCAGGAGGGAGAATTGTTTGGGGAGGGGAGCTCTTGGGGTGGAGGGATTGGGGACTGCAGGCACCTGGGCTGGGGCAAGAGGCTATAAAGCAGGTTAGAAGCGAGGGGATGTTGTGTTAGGAAATGGCTTTGGGAAGGGATGTGGCTGGAGGCAGAGCAGGAGCACACAGCAGACTCGGGGCCGTGGTGAGTGAGCTGCATTTATTCACAGCACCGTTATTATAGCCACCCGTTTCTAGCACCCTCGGCAAGGTGAGAGCGTGATGTGCTCCCAGGAAATGTGAACGCTGGGTCCTGCCCCTTGGCCTGGTGCTCACTGTATTGTGCAGATGGAGCTGGCAGTGCCTCGGCTCTGCTGCCTGGAGCGCGAGTGAGATGGCGGAGGAGAAGGCAGGACACGTCCTCATGGGCACAGAGCTCTGCGGGAGGGGATGGGAGGGGGACAGAGACAGAGCTGCCACCATGGGGGATGGAGGTGGCGCCAGACAGAGGAGCGGCAGCCTCGGGGCTGGTGTGGCATCTGCCCTCCCTGTCCCAGCCAGGAGGGCTTTCTTCTCCATTCTGGGTGTGGAAGGGGCAATGGGTTTGTCACCTGTGAGGATGGGCACACTGCCCCTGAGCTGCTCTTTGTGGTGGTGCTGTGCTCACATCCACGTGTCCCGCGACCCTCCAAGCCCGGTGTGGGGTCCAGGGTTGGCCTGGCCTTTCCTTCCAATTCCCCTGCTCCTGGCTGCAAGGCTGGTTTCTAGGCAGAGCCTTAAAAGCACCATGCATACGAGTACTAAAAAAAGCATAATTGTATTCAATAACTGCATTGTGTGCTTGGAATTCACTTACATGTGAGACCGGATCAGGTAGCAAAGCTTGGTGAGAAGGTGTGTGCTGCCCTTGCTCCTGCCCACAGCCCTGCTGGGGGGGTTCTGGCTCTCCGTGTCCCCTTGCAGATGGGTCCCAAGGGGCTGCAAAGCATCCCAAATCCTACAGGTCCCCAGCCTCCTCCTCACCCTTCACTCTGGCCACCTCCCTCGGGGCAGCGGCTACTGGCAGCTGGAGGCCTGGCCCCCACCTCTGTCCCATGAAGATGCTGGGATGGGAGACTATTTATTTTTATATATATGTACAGAGTGTCCCAGCCAACCCATTGGGGTATCCAGATGCCATGGGGGAGCCCCCAGGGAGGCACTGGTTTTCCTATTATTATTAATTCACTCTCAGCAAAGCCATCCTGACTGATACCTCATCCTGACCCGGGGCATGGGGGGGCAGGATGGGGCCGCTCGGGCGATGGTGAGGAACAGGGACAGAGGGCTTTCAGTTTTATTGCATTTTGAATAAATCTGGGAATTGAGGAAGGGGGGAGCTTAGGTGATGGGGCTCGGGCCCCCAGCCTGGGAACAGGGGTTCTGTGCAGGGTGGGCCAGCACAGAGCAGGCTGGGGGCTCCAGGGCTCCTGCTGGGAAAGCTCTTGTGAGGCTGCAGGGAGGGGTGAAAGAGAGGGGGGAGAAAGGGGATTAGGACAGGGGAGGGATGGAAAGGGGGAATAGGGCGGGGGGGTGGCTTTAGGCAGGAGAGGGAAGTGATTTGGGGAGATGGATTAGCGCAGGGGAGGGATGGATGGCCCGGAGTGACAGGACTGGGGCAAGGAAGGGAAGAATGCCCGAAGGAAAGAGGGTGGCAATGGAGGG
>WAAB01019559.1:17819-55665 GCA_013389865.1 Piaya cayana | reverse complement strand
ATGGATGCAGGGAGGGTTCCTAGGGGATGGAGGAGGGCGGGATGGATGCAGGGGGAGCTCCCGGGCGATGGAGGGAGGGCTGCGGGCGGGGTGCTCAGCGCGGTGCTCGGGCTCCCCCTGCCGCTCCTCCCGCGCAGAGGGGGCGGGGAAAGCCGTGTGGTGAGTTTGTGAGGCCTCTGCAGGGGTGCGGGGACCCCGGACTCTGCCCGCGGGGCTGCTGAGCCGGGGCGATGGAGCTGGGTCTCCCCAGGGAGCGCTCTCTGCGCCCACCCCTCATCCCACCCTGCCAGGAGCCGTGGTCTGAACGCCCTGCTGCCGCCCCTAGCCCTGCTGGGCGGCCTGGCCGTGGTGCAGAGCAGGCTCCCAGCACTGCAGGGGCCCTCCGGCTCCCTTGCCACCCCCAGGTTTCCCCACAGAGATGCGAGCGGTGCCTCAGAGCTCCCTGCGGCCCCGGTTAGGCGATGCCTCCCATCCATAGGCAGCCAGCGTCCCGCTCCTTATTCACCATCCCACCTGCTGCGGTGAAACAAAGCTCAAGGAAAGATTCATGCTCGGCTGCCAATGGGGACACATGCAGCGTTTTGCCTTCAGATTCTGCTCCCGAATCCTTTTTTAGTCCTGGATGTTGTGAGTTGACGCCTTTAGCCGTTGGCGAGGGCTGAACATGGTTGCCCCTTACCCGAGCCAGCAAACCCATCGAAACACTGGAGCGAGAGTTGCAGGACAGCAAACAGGGATGTCTGCTGGGGTGGGAACCTGCCCCAAAACCCACCCTGTGCCCGGGGGTTGGCGCTGCTGTGTGGACGTGGAGGGATACAATGGGAGGATGGAGGCTGCGATGTGGGGGGCTCCTGGCCTCCTACTCTGTAGCAGCCGCTCCCCACCAGGACCGGTTAGAGCACGCTTTCAAGCAAAGCTATTCCCCAGCACCGTGAGATGTGTCAGCAGCACAAGGGTTAAGCCTGCTCTCCCTCTCTTTCCACGGCGAACTTGGGGATAACCTCGTTAGTGGCTGCGCCTAGCAGCAATGCCCCTGGGACAGAGCAGCCCTATAAAATGGAGCTGTGCGATGCGAGGGAGCGATGGAAATGGTAGCTGCCTTGCCTCAGCCGATGGCTGTCGGGGTGCTCCCCCTACCACACTCGAGCCCGTGGCTACTGGGGGGTCATGGAGGGAGAAACTGGGCCAGACTGGTGGGACAGGGTGGGTTTGTCAAGGCTCGGCTGGGCTTTGGGCACAAAGCAGTGCCTGCAAAGCGAGGAGCTGTAATCGGTCCCATGTAGGACTGCACTGAGAGCGCTGGGTGCTGTGAGGGGCCAGCCCAGCCCCACAGCTTGAAGGGCTCCCCTCTGGGTCCCAAGACCACCAGCAGCATGGGTGCATGCAGGGATCGTGCCTGTTCCCACCAGGGCACCTGCAGCGGGGTCTGGGGGAGCCCAGCTGTCCCCTCCTGGTCTGCTGCTTCTCAGATGGGCTGGGGAGTTCCCACCATCCTTCTCGGGGCTGGTACTGGTGGCCAGGAATTGTTTGCTGCCCACACTGTTGTGCCACAGGCCCTGTTTCTGGTGGCCACCTCCCAGTGCTGCGGGAGGAGATGGGTTCCTTATGCCCCGGCATTCATTCCCTCCGCTGAGCGACAGCCTGTGGTCTGGCTGAGCAACCCCAATTGTTCCCCTGGAGCCTGGACAAAGAAGTGCCTAGAGAGATGGCAGGGCTTAGGAGAAGGCATGCTAGGAGTATTTCTATGGCCTTGGACAACAGCAGTTTGTCCCCCCCACCCTGTAGGGGTGGGAGGCAGCAGCTCAGTTCCGTGAGCAAAGGGGATGCCTCCCTGGCCCAAGGCAGGGTGAGGGTTTATTGCTGGCGAGCGTGTCCTGAGCAGTGGTGCAGTGCTCGCCTGTTTGCTCCCAGTAAGGGAGGCAGATTCTGAGGGTTTATCCCTAGAATATGGGTGGCGAGAACTCCCGGGGAACCACACCCCCCCTCTGTGGGTCCCTGTCTGTGGGGACTCATGGTCTCAGCAGGATGCTGACCCTACTCTGGGGCCTCCGCTTTGCTCGCTTTGCCCTTCCCAGGCAGACAAAGCAATTTTGGGAGCTGCAGTTTGCAGCCGGTGCTTCTGCTGGGTGCTGCATCCCCCCAAAACCTGGAGGAACTGAGGTGGGGGACAGCCTGGCGTGAGGAGGAGCAGGACTGGATTCATCAGCTGTGATGCTCTGTGTGAGTTTAATGTTGTTGTGGAGGCAACACCTTCTCCCTGCTTCCAGGGCTGTGGTTCGGCTGGGCCAGGCGTGACCCTGCGCCCTTGTTGCAAGCTCCAGGCTGCTGTTAGGGCCGTGTCCTGCTGATTCTTCTCCCCAGCTCATCTCACCTCCAGGGCTCATCCTAGCTGTGGCCAACCCTGAAGTCTGTTGCCCTATTTTGCAAGCAGGAAAGCTGGGACAGGGAGAAAGATGAAGCTTTCCAGGCCCTTGGCATGGTGCAGCTCCTGGCAAAGCCTGCGAAAGCAGCGGTCCCTGCGGGCGCTCCCTGGTTCCCATACAAACTGCTCAAGGTGGTTCCTTCCTTCCCCACTGGCCGAAGACCGGAGTGGAAGCAGCGCCTGCGTGTTCTCTGCCACCTCTGAGCAGGGGGAGGGCGGCGGGCGCCATCCTGGCTTTTGTTCTCCGAGCTCGGAGGGCTCCTTCACACATGAGGGGAACGGCATCAGCGTTTCCAGTGGGCTGAAGGCGCTGCATCCAACAACATCCCTGCTCTCTCGGTCATTAGCATCTGCCATGGCAGAGAATCACAACTGTGTGGGATTGGTGCTGGGAAGCGACAGACCCCGCGAGCGCAGCCTCTGTCTCCCAGCTGCTCCAGTGCAGCTTGGTGGGAGGCTGAGAGCAGGGGGAGTTCTTGCTCCTGGGGGCTGCTTTGCCGTGTCCCCAGCGTCAGGAAAGGCTGCCTGGCAGCCCAGGGTGCAATAACATGGTCCCCGAGGTGGCAGAAGGCCCCCACTGGGGCGAATGGGGCTGTGTCAGCATCAGGGAGCGCATGGAAAATGACTGTGCTGCAGCCAGCAACACCCACGTGTGTGTGTCCCAACTCTTGTGCTCACAGCAGGGCACTGGAGAGGAACAGGGGGGCTGTGGCATGGCTGCCTCCCGAGGGAATAGGCCAGGAAAGCCCTCCAGGAGGCAAACTGCTGCAGGAGTGCAGTTGGCTTCACCCCTCGTTGCAAGAGGCCCCTGTTTCCCCCATGGCTGCTGTCCCAAGGAGATTAGCTCTCGGCTGGCTGGGCTTGACCAGCAGCCGGAAGAGGCTGCGTGTGCCGAGCACCATGGGGGCTGCCTGGAAACCTGGGCAAAATGGGTACTGCCACAGCCCCTTCATAGAATCACCAGGTTGGAAAAGACCCATCGGATCATCGAGTCCAACCATTCCCATCAAACAGTAAACCATGTCCCTCAGTGCCTCATCCACCCGTCCCTTAAACCCCTCCAGGGAAGGTGACTCAACCACCTTCCTGGGCAGCCTCTGCCAGTGACCAATGACAATTTCTCTGAAAAATTTTTTCCTGATGTTCAGTCTGAACCTCCACTGGTGGAGCTTGAGGTCATTCCCTCTCATCCTGTCCCCTGTCACTTGGGAGAAGAGCTCAACTCCCTCCTCTCCACAACCTCCTTTCAGGTAGTTGTAGAGAGCAATGAGGTCTCCCCTTAGCCTCCTCTTCTTCAGGCTAAACACCCCCAGCTCTCTCAGCCGTTCCTCATAAGGCCTGTTCTCCAGCCCCTTCACCAGCTTTGTTGCTCTTCTCTGGACTCTCTCCAGAGCCTCAACATCCTTCTTGTGGTGAGGGGCCCACAACTGCACACAGGATTCGAGGAGCGGTCTCACCAGTGCCGAGTACAGAGCGAGAAGAACCTCCCTGGACCTGTTGGTCATGCCATTTCTGGCCATGGCTCAGTTCCCACTCAGCCGTCAGCTGCACTCAGGCTCTGGGTGTTCCCCACCCCCCTGCACACTGGTGGCACTGTGGCAAAGCTGGGACCACACCATGATTCCCAGTGTGGGTTTGTCCCTGGTTGGCATGATTGGGAAGCAAGTCCAGTTCCCCTGCAGTTGGCATCACCCTGTGCTGGGGCTGCCAGAGCCGGCTCCTTCCCTGTGCCCCTTACCCGCTGGGGCTGCCAGCTCGGCTCATGCTCAACCTTATGCGTGGGATGAGAGGGCGCTCCCGGGGGATCAGGGACTGCTGGTGGCAGCACCAAGGTCACGCTGTGTCCCGGCAGCGTGGCGGCAGCCTTCTCTGGTGCTGCTGATCAGAGCTGCCTGTGGGGAGCGTGGAGCAGCATGGAGGTGACCCCTGTGCTCGGGGTCAGCAGGCCCCGGCATGCACCAGCCTCGAGCGGCTTTAATCCCAGCCAGGCTGGGGGGAGCACAGGGGGCAGTGGATTTCTGACCTACAACTGAACTTAGCATCCTTTCCAGCATCCCCACAGTCCTGCTCCCACTGTAACCAGGCAGGGTTGAGTGGTGCTGCCCTGGCACCGGGTGGGTGAGGAGAAATAATAGGAATGGGCAGCAGAACAGACAGAGAAAACAAATTCCTTTTGTCTTGAGAAAGCAGCCATTGGGTCTTTCTCCTCCGCCCTGAAACAGCTTTTCCAGCCTCCCAGAGATGGGATTTTTTGCAGGGTGTTATTTTGGAGGATTCTTTGCTTCAGTTCTCCTCAAAAAAATCAAATTCTGACACAAATGGAGCAGTGTGGGAATGGCTTTATTTCTTTGCTATTTTAATATAAGTATCCACAGATTTTTGACCACAATTTCTTGTAACAGCAAGAAAGAGATGATCGGACTTGTAGTTGAAGTTTCAGGTTCTGAAGGACTGATGGATCCTGCTGGGCTGCGACACCCTCATCTTCCCTTACCAGGGTGTCTGAATCAGCTGGCCAAGAGCAGCTGTGCAGGCCCAAAAGAGAAATCTAACATCCCAGACAGATGTTGGTTCAGGCCCCTGTGTTCTCAGGTGAAGCTCTCCAGGCTGGTTTTGACCCGTTCCATTTCATGCAGGAAACTGTAGAACTGTGGCAAAGTCAACTCTGCAGAACAAAGAGGCGTCAAGGCTTAGATTTCAGGCTGCACTTTCCCCACACTAGAAGAGCCATCCTGGTGCTGCCACAGAGCAACCTGGGCCCATGCTGGGCAGGATTAGGCCCTCCAGCTCTCAGCAGCTGTTTCTTTATGCAGCCCGGGCTGCACTGGGTTCTGGGCTTGCGTCCTCCCAACAGCAACCAATGCTTGGGAATTGCTAATGTTCTTTGCTGTGCTGCTCTGACTGCTTTTCACAGCTCCGTATCTATATTTTCTTTGTAAAGATGAGAAGACCGCCCAACAGTCTCTGTTCCTAAACAGTCCTGGGGACTGTGGTGGGGAGAGGCCACGGCAGGAGCAGCTGCATCCTCCACCAGCCACGCTCTCGCACTGACCCCTGCTGGGTCCATGCCCAAAGCTCCCCCACCTCCAGCACCAGCTGGGTGCTCCGAGCTGCCACGACACTTCAGGTACTCGAACGCTTCCTTCTTTTCCAGAACTGTTAACTCACCTATATATACGTTTTCCATTTGGTTCCCTTTTTTAACCACCAGCTTCAGCTTGGGGGAAGAAAAAGAAGAGGCATTTTAATTCGGAGAGACCTGTACTGGATGGGCAGATCGCTGTAAAGCACACACAGCTTTGACAGGCTTTTGGGGCAGTATTCACTGTAGGAAGAGATTCCTCAGGCATTGGGAGGATGTCTGGAAGTCCTTATAAATGATCACAACCCCCTTCCCTCCCAGGACAGCGTGACCTTTGTGAGACTGAGCTTTTTGAACAGCTTTTCAGAGCCGGCTACGCTTCTGTGATACGCGATGGCTTCAGAACAGAAACAAACAGTGGCGTTCCTGCTGGCAGTTGTGCTCAGAAGCAGATGTGCTGTTGCAGAGCACGGTTCTACGAGATCCAGCTTTCCTCTAGCTCCTCTCACAGCCAGCGCTCCCCAAATGCCTGGCTGGAGCTTGCTCCTTAACTGTGCTACAACCTGAACTCTGATATAGGAGATTTACCTGTAAGAAGATACTTCCCACTCTTTCCAGTTCACTGCTCCCAGCAGTCACTGCGAATTAGAAAGCAGAGAAGGGAGATAATCTGTTAGCTACAGTGTGAAATAAGAAGTTATTTAGCTGAGAGCTGCTCCTGGGCTTCCCAACGTGTTGAGTTTGTTTTGCCTCTCTTACCTCCGAACTTCCACTCCATGTCTACGAGCTGGTTAATCATCAGCGTCTGACCCACAGCCAGGCGCATCAGGGCAGGGGAATTCACCTTCCACTGCAAGAGCAAAACCCAGACAAGCAATCAATACAGAGAGGCCTCCGTGTTGCTTGTAATTCCAACAAGTCAGAACCGAGGCAGACTGACAGAAGCCCGAGGTGGAGGTGTGCAAAGGGGCAAACTAATGCGGTCAGGAGGGCTTTCAGAAGTGTCTGAGTCCTCCTAGGGTTTCCATCTGCCCTGTGATTTCTGCAGATGAAACTCCCCAGTTTTGTTTGAACACAGGTTCAGGGTAACAAGATCTGCACAGAAAGCAGTGTTGCTGTAACTGTGACACCCCAGGGCTCGGAGAACGCAAACCAGGAAAACAGCCAAAGGAAAGCCACGGAGCACAGGGATGCTGGAACCAGTGAGAGAGAGGATGTGGAAATCAGAAGGACTGTTAGGCAAAGTGCTCCTTTTCAGTTAGGAGGAACTTCAGTTCAAAATTCTGTGCTGGTTTTGAAGAAAATACCTAAAGTGCTGACACCTCTCGGTAGCTCAGTGGGGTTTCACAAGTTCCCACTCAAGGACTGTCATTTTGTTAGCTTAGAAACAAGCAAAAAAAAAAGTATTAATACCTGTTCTGCAAAATAATTGGCTTTCTCTTCACTGAGGCCTGTGGGAGAAACCGTAGGAGATTACTATATGTGATAAATATTAATTATCTTTTATTTAGTGAAAGTCAGGTGACCTACCTAGAGCAATAAAATCTGCTCTGACTTGCTCCGAAGATAAATTCCTCTTCAAGGCACCTGAACAAACAACGCAAAGAAGAAAAATCACTTTTTACTGAGTTCAAACCAATCTTTACTGAGTCAAATAAGTGCAGGGAGGGAGACTCCGCCATAGAAAGCTTCTGTTCCGAGATGGTGTTTTGAAACAAACCACAGCTCCTCAAGATAGGAAATCGAGTTGTGCCTGCCGGATCTCTGCAGATGCCCAGCGCTTTAAAAGTCGGGGCCATGGGAGTGCCTGAGCGGAGAGGGGAGATTTCACCGTGGGTAGCCATGGAAACGGCAGCAGAGGTTGTGTTTTGAAGCTGCTGGTTTCTCTCCTATAGAAGCTTTACTTGTTAAAGGCGAACTGCTAAGGCTGGCAGGCTACTAATTTGACCTACCTGCTGTGTTTTGGATTATGAGTGTGAACGTGTGCATATAACACTTTCCCCTGCTGCGCCGGCCTCCTTTGTTCTGGGGAGCAGGCAGCACATGGAAGTTTACAAGGATTCTGTTCTCTGAAGCCAAGAGCAGGAATCTCATAAATTCGAAGAGCCTGCCGGTCCCACGTGGCTGCTCGTCCCTGTTGCACCTCAGCAAAGTTATCCTCTGGAACCTGTGCTGGTCCTGCCTGTGGCATCCCAGAGCAAACCAGAACGTGCAATGGGATCACAGCCAGTGCGTGCAGGTAGGAATGATGAGACAGAGTGCACCCAGTCCAGAATTGAGAGGGAGGAGAATGCTGATTCCACGTTAAATACCCCCAAGACAGTAGTAGGAAAGGAAGTTTTTCAGAGCTGGACAGAAGAAATGGCTTGAAGAAGTGGAATGAAAGCTTAGACCAAATGCAGGAAGAGCTGTGCACAGTTTCACTGCTGTGTAGAATGCAATGGGACAGCCCTGGAATGAAGGGCAGTAGCAAAGGACTGCTCGTAACAGGAAGGATCAGTGGGATGAATTGGAGGTGTTTGATGTGCCATCATGTCAAAAGGCAGCGACAACATCAGAGCAACCTCACCAAGTGCTAGAGTTTGGGGTACTCAGAGGAAATCTCCCTGCCCCTCTTCCCTTGCTTACGAATGAGAAACTGCTGCACACCTCAGTGTGTCTCTAAAACAAGACTACAAGGACATACGTTTCTTTTACACGACCTAGAACCAGGCCAGCTCCCAGCCAGCTCTAGAGGTGTGTGTGCAATGTTTTATCTGTCCTGAATGGCGCTTGTCCTTGTAGAAATGACAATTCTGAGTCACTTGGATGGAAGCTCCTACAAAGACTTTGTGCCGGCATAAGGTTGTGCTGGTCTTGCAAAAATAGGTTTACAGGCACGAATGAAACAAGCACAAGTGTCACCGTGTTCCGCTGGCATTTAATAGGGAGATTTTTAAGTGACATAGTGAAGCCTGTGAAACATGCGTGCAGGCAGGGTGTAAAGAATACAAAATCCAAATAATTTAGCACGGATATTTCAAGATGAGAATTTGTGATTCTCAAAAGCTAAGCTGTTTATTAGCTACCCTGAGCATTTATTGTGCAAACCAAGTGCGCTGCCATTCTGAAGACACTTTAGCAGCAAGCAGGAAGGAATGCAATCATTTGGCCCCAGGGTCGCATATGCAAATGTGTCACTTACCATTAGACACTAGAAGAATACTTTTGACAATGTTTTTCAGGGGGCCCAAGCTGATTTTATTCATGGTGGCAAAGTCTGAGAGCTGAGTCAGAAACCTTTCAATCTGCAAGACAGAGTGACGCGATCTTATTTCTGAACCTTTCTGACCAGAGAGTGGCATTCCTGTACCTCTCCCGGTGCTCCATGCAGGCCGTACCTCCTTGGGCTCCTTTAGAAAGTGGAAGATCAATTCGGTCAGCGTGGAGAATTGCTGTGAAGAAAAAAAGACGTTACAGAGTCGGGCGTCAGCACTCGTCATTTCTCAGCACCTCTTCACCCTCACAACCACATCGTGATTTCGAATCACAGAATCGCGGAAGGGACCTCAAAACCCACCCAGTTCCACCTCCCACTGGATCGGGGGCTCAAGGCCCCATTCAACCTGGTCTGACCATTGCTCTACTGGTCACCTCGGCATGACAAGACGCCTATGGATGGGATTTGCTCACGGATGCTTTTCTGAGCCTCTCAAAAGGGTTTGAACAGCTGGCACTGCATAGCGCTTTTGTGACTCTTGGTTAATTGGAAGCTGGTGTTCTAATCCAAAAGCTGTGAGTGGGAAAAGATGCGGACATCTATACTCTCACGTTTCACAAACCACAGGATAACCAGACCAACTTGGTAAAGAGCTGGTTAAAGGTCTAACTTTGGGCTTCTCCTGTCAGTCTGCCTGGGTCATGATGGATCACAACTCAGGCAGACTGACAGGAGAAGCCCAAAGTGGAGGTGTGCAAAGGAGCAAACTAATGCAGTCAGGAGCTGTTTCAAAGGCGTTTGAGTTAGTGCTTCCATCTGCCCTGTCACTTCTGCAAATGAAATTCTCTGCTTTTGTTTGAGCGCTGGTTCAGGGTAACAATATCTGCGCAGAAAGATCTGGTTTTTAAAGGAGACTGAGAGAAATGGAGACGGCACCAGGCTGGTACCCGTGGCTCTGGCAAGCTGAGCTAAAAAGGCCTCAGCACGAGTACTAACGTCAGTGCAAGCTGAACCACCTTCCAAGATGCGGCTGCACGCTGGAGTCTTGGCTCAGGTCGTGGGGTGGGAATCAATCCCAGCACCCTGCAGCCCCACTAAGAAAAGGAGTGCTCAACAGGACCCTGCTGCGTAAGGAGGGCATGAGGCCAGCCCCGACATTGCTCTGAACATCTCCAGCCTGGAAAACAGGCTCATGCCGTGTGCAGGGCTTGCCAGGTGTGGGGCTGAGCTGCTGGGCATAGGGCTGCGGCTGGCACCAGGATGCTCTGGGGTGCAAGTTCTGATCAGTATTGGGAGCTCTGGGGTGTGGGACCTGACCGGTTCTGGGTGCTTGGGGGTAGGGGCTCTGCTTGGTACTGGGATCCTCTGGAAGGCAGGGTCTGAACAGTAATGGATCCAGGATGTCGTGGGGCACAGGGTCTGCCCAGTATGAGGATGCCCTGGGATGCAGGGTCTGCCTGTTCCCGGCTCCTGGTACAGGGCTGCTCTGGGATGCAGGGTCTGCTCTGGGATGCAGGGCCTGCCCAGTACCGGTATGGGGCTGCTCTGGGATGCAGGGCCTGCCTGGTACTGGTATGGGGCTGCTCGGAGCTGCAGGCTCTGCCTGGTACTGGTACAGGGATGCTCTGGGGTGCAGGGGCTACTCTGGGGTGCAAGGCCTGCCCCATGGTGGGGCTCTGGGCCGCAGGCAGTGCCCAGTGCTGGCCTGCTCTGGGGTGCGGGCCCTGTCAGGTGCCGGTACCAGGCTGCTGTGGGGTGCAGGGCCAGCCCGGTGCCAGGCTGCTCTCGGGTTCGGGCGTGCCCGGTGCTGGGCTGCTATGGGGTTCGGGCGTGCCCGGTGCCGGGTTGCTGTGGGGTACAGGGCCTGCCCGGTGCGGGTGCGGGTCCCACCTGAGCGCTGAGCTGGCTGGCGCTCTGCAGGTCGCCCCCCGCCGCCTCGGGCCCCATGGCGACCCCTCCGCAGCCTGCCCGTCCGTTTCCGCACTTTCGGCACGGCGGGTCCGCCCCGGCCCGCCCCGGCCTGCGCATCGGCCGCCGCACTTTCGTCACCGCGGGGCGGCTCCGCGCTGTTCGTTACTCTCGGTGTAAATGGGCTCGATCCGGTTTAGCTGGGATCCGCTGAGGGGCGGCGGGGAAGCCTGCAGGCAAGGGAAAACCGCGGCGGCCCGCGGGCTTCTGCGTTATTACCGACACTTTCAGTTGCAAATGTTTGGCAGGTCTTGCCAAACAAACCTGATCACTTTCTATGATAAAGTGACTACCGGCTGAGGGAAAGGCTGTGGATGTATCCTCCTGGACTTCAGTAAAGCCTTTGATACAGTTTCTCCCAGCATTCTGCTTCAGACACTGTCACCTCTGGGCTGGACAGGCTCACACTCTCCTGGGGGGAAACTGGTTGGCTGGAGGGACCAGAGAATGGGGAATGGAGTTAACTCCAGCTGGAGGCCAGTGACAAGTGGTGTCCCCAGGGCTCAGTGCTGGGTCCAGCCCTGTTCAATGTCTTCATCAATGACCTGGATGAAGGCATCGAGTGCACCCTTAGCAAGTTTGCAGATGACACTAAGCTGGGTGGAAGTGTGAATCTGCTGGAGGGCAGGGAGGCTCCAAAGGGATCTGAACAGGCTGGACCGCTGGGCTGAGACCAGTGGCAGGAGGTTTAACAAGGCCAAATGCCGGGTCCTGCGCTTGGGGCACAACAACCCTGAGCAGTTACAAACTAGGAGAAGTCTGGCTGGAAAGCTGCCTGGAGGAGAGGGACCTGGGGGTCTTGGTTGACAGTGACTGAACATGAGCCAGCAGTGGCCCAGGTGACCAAGAAGGCCAATGGCATATTGGCTTGTATCAGAAATGGTGTGACCAGCAGGTCCAGGGAGGTTCCCTGGGCACACGCGGGAGGGATGGCAGAAGGGAGAAGTCAACACTGTTGAGCAACTTTCCAGGCAGCAAACCAAGTTCTTGGAGAAAGCTGAGTGGCAGGATCCAAGAAGAAGAGTTGAAGTTGAGGTACTGTGCTCCCAACATCCCGTTCAAACAATCTCCAGGCAATTCGGTGCCCTCCTGGGAGGCTGCTGTGATGGCAGTGTGGTATCCGAGTGCTCTGAGTGCTCTGCAGTGGGAACATCCTTTTAAAAGGATGGGATAAGAGAAGAGGCTGCAGGTGATGGTCTGGATTGGTGCTGGGCAGATGGGTGGTTCCCAGCACCCCAGGGCTGACCGTGCCTGGTGCCAGCACCCTGTGTCCCCATGGGTGCCTCTGCCAGGCCATTATCATGCAGAACATCGCTGATTGCCCCATCTCTGGAGGTGTTCAAGGCCAGCTGGGATGGGGCTTTGGGCAGCCTGTTCTCCTGGGACTGTCCCTGCCCATGGGAGGGGGGTTGAAACTAGATGATCTTTAAGGTCCCTCCAACACAAACTGTTCTATGATTCTGTGATTCTATGATTGACTAATCAGAGCTGAGGAGCAGCTGAGGACAGCAGTTCCCTGTGACAGGTATGCATGCTTGTTCACCACAAATACTGCAGAAAAAGCAGCAGCAAAGAGTGATGAGGACACAAAAGGAAATGGGGTCTGGGAAATGGCGTGCTCCAAACTGAGCCAGACAATCCATGGGCTTGGCTTCAGAGACATTTCTCAGCTTTATTTCACCGGTTCAACTTGAAAAGCTTCCTCAGCACTTGCAGAGTGCTCCCTGATGTTGTCTGATGTGACTTTCTATCCACAGTTCTCAAAATGCTTTGCAGTCCTTCTGGTCAGCCTTGGAGACCTTCCTGAAGCAGGGGGTATTCCCTGGGTGTGCTGGCTGGAGAAAGGCCTGGAAAAGGTAAGAGTGTGTGAATGAGTTGGGAGGGGAAACCCCAGGCACCTTTCACCCTGAGTCCATGCGCTGTGTGGGCACTGAGAACATCCTTCTGCATGGGCTGAGGCATGCTGCAAGCCCTCCTGGCTTGGTGTGGTGATTTCAGTTCTGTTCCTAGGGCAGGCTGATAGAAGGAAGATCTTTGAGGTTGGGATCTCAGTTTCTCCTGCAGTTTAGTGCACCACCACCCTCTGCACCACTTGCTCCCTGGCAAACGTTGCTACAGGAGCGAGTTATTGTGTGTGGAGGTTGTGGCAGAGCTGGGAGCTCCGCTGCTGGGCTCACTCCTGCAATGCCCTTGCTCTGTGGAGCTGCCCGTGAGCAGGGATGATGATCTTTTGTGAGAGAAGGAGCAGCTCTGGGCTGGAGTGGAGGGGGCTGTGCCAGCAGCTGCCCCAGCAGCGCTGTGGCCAGGAGGGCGGTTTGGGGAGGCCTCCTCACTTCAGGTTCGGCTGTGCAGGCGTATCCTGTTTGCAAGGAAAAAGAGGATTTTGTGGCCAGCTTTTGTGGAGAGGCATTGAAGATTTTTCTTTGTGTGCCTTGGCATTTAAAGCTGATACGCTGGTAGCTGCAGGCTTTCTAGGTGTTCTGCTTACACAGATGACACTTGTTTTTCGCCTTAGTTTTATTAGAGGTTTGTACCGTGTGGTCCTGGCAGCCCAGGATCTTCATGGAGGAGGGATAACACTTCCTATCTCCTTGTAAACAGCAGTTCCCCCCAGATGGGAAAAGCCAGCCTAGCTGCAGGGGAGGCTGGAGGCTGTATTCCCACATGTGGCAGCATGATGAGGCTTTCCCACTGCTGGCACAGACCTCGCTTCCAGCAGCACAGCTCTGTCCCAGCTCAGGGGAGATGCCTGGGGCAGGAGAGTTGCTCTGAGGAGCAGTGATGAGGAGCAGCCGGTCACTGGGAGCTGCAAGGGAGCTGGTGGTGAGGCAGGCGACCTGCATGGAGCTCGTGGAAGAGGAGGACACATCCTATAGGACATTGTGCTCCAATCTTGCAGTGAAGAATGCCAGGCAGGGAAAATGATTGTTACTGTGGGCTGGGCCGTGTGCTATGTGTACACCGACACAGGAAACCCCGAAGCCTGAACTCAGCAGGAGAATCACCACCAGCTTCACTGAAAGGAAAAGTTCCTCCTTTACCCTGGCCCACGGTCACTGGAGGAGCTCGCAACTGTCCAAGGTGATTTGACGGTGCTGGTACTATTCCCTGCCTGCTGGAAGACTAAATGAGAACTTCACCTTTCCTGGGGCCTGGGAATCTGGGACTCTCTGATCCAGGAGGATAAGGCTGCACTGCTGACAGCTGTAGGTAATAACACATTTGCTCAATTGCTTTATTTGCCAAGGATCACCAGGCACGCTGCTTAGGAAACACAGAACAGGTCCTGACCCAAGCATCAGGGTGCAACGCAGGAGACAGCAGGGGACTGGGGCCAGAGCAGAGCTCCGGGCAGGGAACAGGGTTGGTTTGCCTGGCCAGGGCAGCAGAGGAGAATTTTAGGAAGAGATTTGAAGTGGGAAAATAAGGCAGACAGAGAGGAGCTGGGCCTGGTGCTATCACCTGAGGACAGTGCAGGAAGGGCAATGACTGAGGAGTTTGTCATGAGGAGAGGATTTGGGGTCAAGAGCGATGAGTTGCATGTGGAAGGGCTGGCATGGTCACTGGGAAGCATTAAGAGTGTAAAATGAGGATGAGGAGTCACTTCTGATGTGAAGGGATGTTGCCAGTCCCATCTGACTCTGTTGTGATGATGACAGAGAGGGCACTTCCAGCTGGCTGGTCACCAGCTCCCTGGGTTGGAAATGCTGGCCAAGGGAGACCAGCCGGGTGAGAAGCTGCCTCTTCTTGCTGGATTGAACATCTGCAGAAGCTGTGGGCACGGTCCAGTTCTGGTGGCGATGGGAATCACTCATCACAGGGAGGGTAGTGTCCATGTCATGATGTGCAGAGCCTGTGCCCAAGGAAGGGACCCTCACCTCTCCTGTAAGCTCTGGCCATGCTTCCCAGCTCTCGCAGTGATGGAACAGAGCAGCTTTGTCCCCAGGTCTGTGTCCCACCACGTGTCCATGCTGAAGACCCCCAGTGCTGATGGGGAGCGCTGTCGGGGTTGCTCTGGAAGCTGCCTGGCAGAGCTGGAAGTTCTTGGTCAGCAGGAATGGCTGAGAGCCTGGCACAGGGTGCCAGAAAAGCCTGGCAGGAGCCTAAATAGAAAATCCTCTTTAAAGGCACTTTTTTTCCCCCTGTGAGTTGACTCACAAACTCTCCTGACTGTTCAGAAATACTCACAGCATCTCTCTGGGGTTGTGTGTAGCAGAGACAGAGAAAAGGGTCAGGGCTGGGCTCATAATCCACCCGGAGCTGCTTTGTTTGCTACTAGGACTTTTCCCTAAACCGTATGCTCAGATGCACTCCCCTGAATTAAATGATAACCAAGGGGAAGAGAGAGAGAAAGAGGGCGTTTCAGCCGGGCGGGAGATTGATGGCGGGTCAGGGGGCCAACAGAGGCAGGAAGGTTTTGGCAGAAAGGGAGAGGAGCCCGGGGATGCCTGAAGCGAGGGCTGCTTCACCCTAGCAGTGCCTGAGACCTCTGTGAGCACAACCCGCAAGAGCGTTTTACTTCCCCAGGTCTGGAAACACACGCAGGAGTAAAACTCTGTTTGCTGGGTTTTAGCCTGCTCACAAAATTGTGAATCAGCTTTAGGTTTACACGGGCGGGTGTTTATTGGAGCTGTAACCTCCCATGCTCCTCAACCAGACCACATTTCTCGGCCTCTCTTGTTCACTTGCAGGGCTTTTTTTTTGCATGTGCAGCTGCATTTTCCTTGCTTGTGTTCTGCAGGGGTGCAGGGCGGCGGGGGAACCTGCCGTGCAGGCCTCGGGCTGCTCTGGGTGCTTCTCGCGGGCTTCCCGTACCGGGGCTCACTCGCTTGATTTTCCTCCTGGCCTTGCAAGCTCATTTCTGTCACACCAGGATAATCGTGTTCCTTCTTCTTGCTCTTACACAGTTTTTTGCTGGATCTAGAAGTCGCAGCAAGCGAGGAGAGAAGATTATAACCCACGTGGACTCTGGATGCTTTGTCTTGGGCAGGAGAGGTGCAGGCTGTTTTTCCCTGTCCCCAGCGCAGCCCTCGCCAGCATCTCGCCTCTGTGCGGGAAAGGAAAGAACAAATAAACCCAAACTGTCTGTAAAACTTGTGTAAAACACGCCGTGCTGTGAGGGGCACAGAGCTGCTGGAAGGCCGGTGGGCAGGGGGTGGCTCAGCGGGGCGAGGGCTCTGCTCGGCCTTGGGGTGCCCCGTCTCCCCCGAGTGGGAGCTGAGCTGCTCGAGGGCCGAACCCAGGGGGTGCTGGGCACTGGGGGTGTATCGGACACTATGGGACACGGGGGTGCCAGGGGACGGGGAGCCCCGGGAGAGGAATGCAGGTGGTGTAGGGGGATGCAGGGTGAAATGGAGTCCTGGATGATACAGACTGGGGATACTGGTGTGCAGGAGATGCAGAGCCCCAGGTTGGGGGTGATGGTGCGCAGTGGGGGTGTGGGGCAGTGGAGGAATGTGCAGCAGTGGGGGAAGGTGTACAGGAGTGCTGGGGGCACAGGGTCTTGGGCGATGTGGGCCACCGGGGGCTGTGAAGTCCCTAGCTACGTGGAGCTGTGGGCGATGCGGTGGTGCCGGAGGTGCGGAGCCCCGGGACGTGGTGCTGGGCTGCGGGACAGTGAAGGAATGCAGAGCCTGGGGGTAGCACGGGGGCGCCGGGGCTGCGGGGCAGTGGGGGGCTGCGGGGCAGTGGGGGGATGCTGAGCCCTAGGGGGATGCGGGGCGCTGGGGGGATGCTGAGCCCCGGGGAGGGGGTCGCGGGGTCCGGGAGGGTTCGGGGCTGGCCCCGCGCTGCCGTCCCCTCCCCCGCCGTGCGGCTCGGGGAGGAGGAGGAGGGGCTGCCCAGCACGGGCAGGGTTAAAGCGCCGTGTAACCGGAGCGCGGGGCTGTGGGGCCGGGGCGCGGGCTGGGCGGCCCCGCTGGACGGCGCGTCCACCTCGGCGCAGGTGAGACGGGCACCGGGGGGACCGGGACCGGGGGGGACCGGGATCACCGGGGCCGGGACGCATCCTCGTGGGCGGCTTTGTTGTGCGCCGCGGCGGGGGACAATGGGGCGGGCGGGGAGGCGGCACCGGGAGCACCGGCGGGAGCGATCGCGCAGCCCGGTTGGCGGGGACCGGCGGGGACGACTGCGCCGCCGCCGCTCGCTGCCCTCGGGGGGGGCTCGGGCTGGGCTCCCTTCCCGGCCCCGCCGGTCCCATCCCAACTTTGGGAGCCCCCGCGGGTGCCGGGGCTGTCACGGCGGGGCCGGGGGGGGCGGGATGCACGGGAGCGGGGCGAACCCTCGGAGTTCCTCCCGTTGCCGTCGGTGGAACGGCTGAGAGATGCCCCGGGAGGGGGTTCGGGGCGGGGACAGGGGCCAACCGTCGGGCAGGGGCACCGGGAGGCTCGCGGGACGGCGGGGGCAGCGCTGCCGGGGCTCCGCACCTTTGTTTTCGGTTCTGGGGTCGGGGGTCTTTCAGCCCGTCACGCTTTTGATCCGTTCGCAGGAAAAGCGGCTCCCGGGAGGCGTGGAGGCTCCGCGGGGCTGGGGACCGAGGGGACGGAGCCGCCGGAGCCGGGACGCGCTCAGCTACCGGGCAGGTACCGGCTCGGGGAGCCCCGCAGGCGTCGCTCCAGAGGAGGGGGAGCGTTCGGGAAAGGGGGAATGACCGCCGGGGTGGCCCCAGCGTGGGGCACGAGTCCCGGGAGCCCGGGAGAGGGGAGCAGCCGGGGAGCAGCCAGGGGGCACCCGGCGCCCTCGGGAAGGGGCGAGGGCTGGGACCCTGCACGGGACCCGCTGCCGCCGGCTGCAGCTTCATATGGAACGAGGGGAGGGAGCCAGGGTGTCCCGCGCTCTGGGGAGGGATGGGGGCTTGTGCCCCCTGGGAGGAAACAGGGAGAGGTGGGGGCTTGTGACCCCTTGTGAGGAGACAGGGAGGGATGGGGGCTTGTGCCCCCTGGGAGGGAACAGGGAGAGGTGGGGGCTTGGGACCCCTTGTGAGGAGACAGGTAGGGAGGGGGGCTTGTGCCCCCTGGGAGGGAACAGGGAGAGGTGGGGGCTTGTGCCCCCCTGGGAGGAGACAGGGAGGGGTGGGGGCTTGTGCCCCCCGGGAGGAGGCTGGGAGGGGTGGGGGCTTGTGTCCCCTCTGTGAGGGGCCAGGGAGGGGGAGATGGGTACAGCGATGTGTCCTTGTCATCACTTCTTTTCCTCTCTTGCAGGGGCAAGATGAAGCTGTAGCCACTCCTGACGCAGGAGCTGCTGCTGCTGCCGCCGCCGAGTGAGACCCACCTGCGGGGTGGCAAGAGCCCCCCCAAGCCCAGCCCAGCCCGCTCCCCACCGGGTGCATCCCCGGGCAGGGGGCTCCGAGCCGGGAGGGGCTCATCCCGGTGGGACGTGTGGCGAGATGAGCACGGTAAAGAGCCCCACGGCTCTGCTGGGGGCTGCCCAGCAGCCTCCTCGTGCGTGGTCCTCACTGGTCGAGGAGGGGCCCGCGTGGGGTTTTTGTTTCTCTCCTTTCAACCCGGCTTTGCTGAGCCCGGGGGTGGCCGCCCAGGGCTGTGCGGAGCGGGCAGGGGCTCCAGAGGAAACTGGGGGGGAAACGGAGGGAAGTGCCGGAGCGAGAGAGCGCAGAGAGGGGCCAGCACAGGAAACCGGGGAGCGAGGGCCTGCCCTCCTTAATGAGCTGAACTGCCACCATGAGCCGCCTTTCTTGCTGAACTGCCAGCCCAGCAACTCTTTTCTTCCCAGGATTAGTGGGAAAAGTTCGGTTTGGGGAGAGTTAAAGGGCGTTTGTGTGCGATAGCCCAGAAGCCAGGCTGGAGGGAGTTGGCCCCTGCCATTGGGGTCCTTTATTCCTTTTTTGTTATTCAAACAGGGCCTGGGTGATGGCTGCCATCCTGCACGAGGCTTCCCTCCAGCCTTTTGATATGCATGCCCCTGTCTGGAGGCAAAGTCCGGCTGTCTCTCCCCTGCAATCTCTCCACCTACTGGGGAAACGCACCTGATAAGGGCCAGCCTGTTTTCTCAAGAAGAAAAACTGAACCCAGGGCCGAGCAAGGCTGGGGATCAGCCCATGGCCCTGGGGGAGCAGCCCTGGCAGGGGGCAGTGGGGTTCGGGGGGCACAAACCCACCAGGATGCCTCGCAGATGGGCGCAGCCGGCGAGCTCGGCTGGGCAGGGACCGGGAGTCTCTCTCTAAGCAGTTAATATTGTGGCATGGTCTTTAACTAGTCTGGCAAACCTTAAAGAAACTGGTATTGCAAAACTAAGGCGGGATGTGGAGTCAGCGAGTCATTGTCTTGGTGGGGTATCGCTGCCGGGCACGTCCCGGGCACCAGTGAGGGCTGAGGCTGCTGCTAGCGCCAGCCTCTCAGGGAGCTTTGGGCATCCGATCTGGAATTCTGCAGCATTTTATTCCTCCTGGGTTGCTGTAGGAAGCGAGCGGCTGTGGTGCACGCCTGTGCGTTTGCGATGCGTTAAGCAATGCAAACACTGGTGCTGTTTTTCTCCTCCCTGTGAGACAGAACATGGGAGGGGGAGCGCTCTGGTTCTTATTATTTTCGCAATGCCCTGTGTGCACATGGTGGGGAGCGAGGGGAGGCGAGGACAAAGAGCTGGGCCTTCCTTCGGAGCAGGAGGTGCGGAGGCTTGCGAGGATGGTGGCTCCTGCGGGAGATCCTCGGTGGCTGGAGGGGCAGCAGGACGGATGGTGGGACGGTCTCAGGGATGCGGATTCATTGCTGGGCGCAACAACAGCAGGAACAGGCGAAGGGGTGGGTGCTGCCGTCCTGCTGCCTCAGAGCAAGCTGTTGGGAAGGCGAGATTTGAGCTTTGCAGTTGGGGTCATGGTGTGATGTTTCCTTTCCCACTTGTGTGTCAGAGGATGGTGATGGGATGACCTCAAGCGATCTCGAGTGCTGCAGCTGGAGAAGTGCACGCATAGGCTCCTGTGGATGCCCTGCTCGCTCCTGCACGCTGCTGGAATGCCTGCAGCCAAGTCTGGGTCCCATGGACCCACAGAGATCCCACTCTGGGGTGGGTCTCCAACTCTGCCCAGTGGGGCTTGCTTCCAAAGTGAACTCTGCCCACTTTATAATTGGAACAAAGATGATGTTGGAGTTCCTTGAGCACTCATCAAAGCTGAGCTTGGCACCTCGGGTGCTCAGTCCTGGCTGGGCAGCCCACGGAGCAGCTGGCAGGGCTGCCCTTCCCGTGGGATGGGACGGGAGATCCGGCTGCTGTGTCCACTCCCCAGCGCAGGGCTGGCAGGGACACATTCTCCTGCTCTCCCGCTGTGGACTGGCCATGCTGGGCTCTGGGGCTGAGAAAGGAAAAGGCATTTTGAGGTGCAGGATTGACCCTTCTGGACTCAGGCTCCTGTCTGAGGCTTTCAGACAGGTTCCTGAAAAGGAGCAAATGCAAAGGTCCTCTGAGGGTCCTGCTGGGGTTTTTAGGGTGCAGATATTTTGCAAGGCAGGGAGGCGGCTGTGCCTGCCTCTGTTCCCCCGGATCTCAGCAGCCATTTCCCTGTCCCCAGCCTCTCTAGGTCGTCCTCAGGCTAAGCGAGCAGCGCATCCCCTTGCTCCTCCCTGTATGGATTCCTGAGTTAGATTTGCTGGTTTTTTTTGAGAGATTCACTATTTCTTTGTGAAAGTGGCTATTTCTTCTGGCAGCGTCCCTGTGGGCTGTGGTCACTGCCGCTCTGCAGGCTGGTGAGGGGGAGCAGACCCTGGCGGGGCTGACCCGGCTGTGCTGCCCCGTGACGTGTTGCTGCATCCAAGAGCATCCGGGGCTGCCGTGCACGAGGCCGGCGTGCGGGACCCACCACCCAGGCCGGGGGTAGCTGGGGGCAGCCTGGCAAGTTTGGGCAGCTCCCAGGAATTGTTTGCTGGGTCTGGGAGCAATGGGATTTCTGCACACAGCTGTTTGGGTTTACGCAGCTTCAGACTCCCTCTGGTGCCATTCCTCTCCTTCTTATCCCTTTGTTGAGGGGACAAGCGTGGGGGGAGGCAGGATGAGGCCCCCGGGCTCTGTCTGTGGAGGTGGGTGCCCAACACCTGTTTTCCTTCACTTTGGGATGTTACCAGGGTTTTAATGCTACCCTTGGCATCCCAAACATCAAACCCTGCCTGGTCTTTGTTTGCAGGAGGTGCTGACAGATGAACTCAAAGCAGAAATCTCAATTGTTAGAGAAGCGGTTGGAGGCGATGCTGAGAGAGGGAGCTGGGGAGGGGGCGGTGGGGCTGGAGCCCGGGGTCTCTTTGGGGCTGTGGGGGGCGTTGCTTTTGGTTCCAAAGGGGGTCTTAGGTGGGTGAAACCTTGCTTGTTCCTTAGCTCCTTGCATGCTTCTGAAATGACTCTGCTGGCCAAGGGGCAAGTCGCAGCACAGACCCATAGCCCGGCAATGAGGCAGCTTCACTCGCATAGTCCCAGGTGTCTCTGGGAGAGCCTGAAAGCTTCCACTGCGGAAAACAGGATCCGGGGAGGGCACTGGAGGGAAGGCAGAGGCGTCTGGGTGCAGGCAAGGCGCGACTCACCTCTCCTGGGGACACCTGGCTGGGCTTTGTGCAGCAGCAGCTCCTGGGGCAGGGGGGATGCCAGCAATTGCCTCCCCCGGCCCCTGGGACAGACAGGGGTGATGGCGTAGACCCCCTGCCCCTTCACCCTGGGGGCAGGGGGGGCAGGAGAAGTTTTCTCCCTTTGGGGGTGTGGAACTTGTTGTGGGCGCCAGGACTTTGTCCCCCATTTCAAGCTGACTGCCATGTCCTGCTGGGGCTGCTGAGCAGCTAGAGCATGGCCAGGGTGGTGCACAGGGGGAGTGGGATGTCCCTGGTTTCCACCAGGTGGCTGGACCCTCTGGACAGGGTCTCAGCCCAGGAGCCTCCAGGACAGATCAGATGGATGGGAAGGCTGGGCCAATGTGGCTCTGGAGAAAAGCCCTCACACTCCCTGAAGGACAAGCTGGTTGAGTCTGGGGACTCCGCTGGAGCTGGTGAATCTTCAGGGCTGCTGCGTTTGAAAGGAGGTTTTGTCGGAGTGCTGTTAGCTCCCAGAGACACTGCAGAGTTGTCTCCAGTCAGACCCTGCTGAGAAGGACAGGAGAAGTGGCTGGCTTGAAGGGCTTTGCTGTCTGCTTTGCTTTCCCTGGGGCTTTCAGCATGGCTCAATTTCCCTGCCACTCTGGCTCCCGCAGGCCACCATGAAAAAGGACAAGAGTCATGGCCTGGATGAGGCGGACTGCAGGGCAGAGCTGATCCTCATCAACGAGGACTGCGCCGACCCCACTAAGGACACACCCGCCCTTCTTCTGGAGCCGAATGGGAAGCCGAGTGCTCCAGGTGAGTCTCGCTGTGCCGTGCCCGGGTTGCACCGCACCTATGATGTGCAGGGACAGGAATCCCCCAGCTTCCATCCCCAGGCATCCTGGGGGCTGCAGCCTCACAGCTGTGGACCAGTTGCCCCCATGGCTCCACTGGCTCTCCAGCAGCATGTCCACATACCTGAGTGGTGCTGTCAGCTGCGTTGCAGCTCCTGGGATGTTCTGGTTGTGGTCCCCAAATCCCGGCCCTTCACAAGCTCCTGCTTTCAATTAACCAGTGACAAGCCCCGAACAGCAGGTGTAGGGTTTCCTTGTGCCTCTGAGTTCTCAGGAACAGAAAGGTACATGAGGAAGTCCCCCACACTTGCTGTTGGGGTCCCTCCCCAGTCTGGCAGGTGGGTGGTTTGGGACTGCAGTGTCTGCAGTCCATGCTGGGGAGCCTCAGGTCACTGCTTGCCTTCCCACCTTGGCCACATTTCTCCAAGATGAGATTCTAGTCTCTTCAAATCGTGACTTGCTGTGCAGAGCAGTGACGGGCAGAGGCATGTGGGGGCACGGCCGAGGTGGCTGGCAGAGCCTGAAGCTGCTCTGCCTTGTCCCGCTGCAGACGCAGGGGGTCTGGGGCTGCCGTCCCTGAGGAACAGCAGGAGAGTCAGCAAGGGAGACCTCTCCAAGGAGGACCTGTCCTGGCCACTCACGCTCACCAGGGAGCAGGAGGTAAGTGTTCACCACGGCTGCTGTGCGACCCCTCTGCCTGGAGGCTCTGTGGGCTGGGGGCTTGGTGGGCTGCAGGGGCTCAGGTGGGTGCTCAGGACCCTGGCCCGTTCCCCTCCAGAGCGGCTCTCACGCTCAGTGCCAGGGGAATGGTCCAGTGAAAGACACAATTGTCATTAACAAGCATAATATTTGTTTTAATGTTTAAATTCTTGACTTGCATGATGTCAGCAGAAGCAGGAGGGGGCAGTGCAGCAATGCCTGCTCTGTTGCAGCACTCCAGTAGTTATTATGCTTCCTTTAGAAATCCTGGCTCTAGTGATGCACCGAAGCATCTCTTGTCACCCACTCTCGAGGTGGCTTTCAGCTGCCTTGGGGTCAGATCCCAGTTTTGCCCCAACTCTCTTTGACTAGGGTGACAAACCAGGGTCTGGAAGCATTTTTGCCTTCTGTCTTTTATTTGAACCCCTAAGGATGGGAATGTGCCTGTGAGGAGGCAGCTCCCAAAAGAAAGAGCCTTAAATCCAAGCTGGGGTGAAAATTCTGCTTTCCCACTGTGTTGGGTTTGGGGCTCTTCGGTTGCGAATCTCATTTCAATTTGAAACTCGGTTACGCCGGATGCAGGAAACACGCGTGGGTTGGACTGTTTGTAAACTGCGGCTGCTGAAACCGCAGGGGAAAGGCTGCCCTGGGTGCCTGTGCTGGGCCGGCTGTGGGAGGGAGTGCGCCTGGGTGCACCCACACGTGTGATCAGGAGCTGTGTCTGGGGCAACCGCTCTTCCAGGTCTCTGGCTGCTACCTCTCACACCTCTGGGTCGCACGGCTGCGAGGAGGGAGGGCATCGGAGGGTATGGCTGAGGATGCACATGACTGCTGGAGGCAAAAATGCTCTTCTCCATGGTGGTGCAGCTCCATGGAAATGCTGTGAAGCACATGGGCGCACGGGTGCACCAAGAGGCTCAGCCTGAGATGCCTCCCACAGCTGTCTGTGCTCCTCTTGCTCCTGGGGCTGTGGTGCCACTGGTCCCAGTCCTGAGGGGCACAGGTGGTCCCTGTCCCCGTGTGCTGCTGGCATGGGGAAGGCGTCAGTGACAGGTCACCTCTCTATTCCGCCTGCAGGTGCGGCCCCGGGGCAGTGCCGGCTGGGAGAACAGCCTCAGGCAGAAGCCACCCGTCCGCCTCATCTTCCAGGCGGGACAGACACAGCACAAGATGAGGATCAAGGAAACAAACACTGTGGAGCCACTCAGGGACCTGCGAATGCCACTTCGGGTGAGACCTCATGCAGGGCCAGGGCTTCTCTGGGGCTCTGGAGACCTGCGCTTCTGCTGTGCCCTGGCTAAGTGGCCTCAGATGTGTTGCTGCCTCCCTGTGCCTCAGTTTCTCCTGTGAAGTGGAGGATGACATGGGAACAGGTCTCTGCTCCCCCCCATCCCTCTCCATGCCTTCCTCATGCACTCACGCTCTGTTCTCCCCACCCTGCAGAGCTCCAGACGGCGCCTGGCATCCATCCCCGTGACCACCATCGACCTGACAGAGGAGGACTCGCAGGACTCGTGCCAGAGCAGCAGCACACTCTCTGGCAGCAGCTCCCAGGAGGGGCAGAATGGCTCTGCCGAGCTGGGGGCCGAGGAGCCAGAGAGCAGAGATGTGGGAATGGCACTGGAATACCAGGTACGGAGGGACCAAACTCAGCTCCTGCACTCAGGATCATGCAGGTCAAGGACAAACCTTCCTGGCTTGTCTGAAGCCTGCAGGCAAAGGGAGTAGTGAAAGCCTCGTCACTGCTCTCCTGCCTCCTTTCCCTGTCTGTGCTTTGCTGTGTGTCCATGTGTGATGGTGCCAGGCTGTCCCGGTCCATCGGGGAGTGGGGGGGGTGCTGGTCCGAGGGCTCCAAACTGTGCACAGGTAGCATGTGAGACAGCCCTGCTGAGCTGCTTCCTGCGCTGCACGTGGGGCTGCAGAACCTCCCAGGGCCCCGGGACGTGTGCGCGGCACACGCTGGGCTGGCAGCCGGGCCCTGCCCCGAGACAGGCACTTGCATGTGCAGAAAACATTTCTGTCGGGGGATGCTGGAGAGGAACGAAGGTGCTGGAGCTGCAGAGGAGTGTGATTCAGTGCCTGCAGGCGCCAGGGCAGGGCCCGGGACTTGCAGGAATTGGGCAATTGCGTCTTCATCTTGCTGCGTAATTAGGTGCCTAATTGCAGAACAAAGCTGAGAAGAGGGCTCTGCAGGCAGAGGGGACGCTGGTCCTGTGCAGGATGAGGTGTCTCCCTGGGCACAGCACCGTGCCACCCTGGCAGGCTGCCACGACAACATTCCTAGCTCTTCTCTCTGTTTTTGTGCTGCCCTGTTCCCTGCTGTGCCCTGTGAGAACAAGGGGAGGGTGGGTGCCCTCTCCGTGGGGTGCAGCCAGATTTGCTGAGCTGTGAGCCCTGGGGCTTCTCTGATAAGAAGGAACCTCATCTGCTTTGGGAGCCCAGGAAGCAGCCTTGCAGGGTGCGAAGTCCTCCCTGTGGTGGGCAGGACACAGGGCAGCCCCTGCCGTGCTTCCCTCAGCCTGGGCTGTGGCTTAGAAGCAGCGTGCAGTGAGCCAGGTTCTTATAGGAAAATGTGGCTGCAGTGGTTGAGGGGATCGGGAGAGTCTATCAGTGCCCCCCAGAGCTGCCGCCCACCTGCCTTGCCCATTCCCATCACCAGGGCTGCTGCAGGCCCTTCTGTGACAGCTGGAACTTCCCAGCTGCTGTTGCATGGAGCAGCAGGAAAAGGCTTCCCTGTGTTTGCAGGGACCTTGGGAGGGCAGGCAGGAGTGGGCATGCATGGGGCGCCGCTGCCAGGAGGGCTGTGCAGGACAGAGCATGCACTGCGCCCAGTGTGCCAGGCTCTGGGTTTGGTGTGGGGCTGACAACGTATAGACCTTCTTGCCGAGCTCCCACCAGGAGCCAGTGCTGCCGGGGAGGTGTCCTGGCACTGTTCTGAGGGACAGGGGTACAGCTTTTGTAGGTCACCATGCAGAGCTCCACGTGCGTTACTGCCCCGGCAGCTCTCATTGGACGGGGAGTTTGTGCTTTGGGCTGATCTATATTGTCCTCTTTTTCTTCCAGGATGGGAAGGAATTTGGAATTGGGGACCTCGTCTGGGGAAAGATCAAAGGTTTCTCCTGGTGGCCTGCGATTGTCGTGTCCTATAGAGCCACAGCCAAGCGCCAGGCTGTGTCGGGCATGCGGTGGGTGCAGTGGTTCGGAGATGGGAAATTCTCTGAGGTAAGCATGCTACCTCCCATGCCTGCACCTGGCTGCCCAGGCTGAATTCACCTCCCTGGCAATATTTCTGTCATCTGTCCCATCCCTGGAGTTCCCCTGGGGTTGTCCTGCAGCCTTCCCAGGCAGGGACCCCAGCGTTCAGCACGGTTGGGCGCTGCCTGGTGGCTCTGGCATCAGTAACTGGTGACCGGGGCCGTGGGTGGGTAACAGGATCCAGCGAAGGCACAAGGGAAAATGCTGTTGTAGAGCGTGCCCAACCCTTTGATGGGGTTTTACTGAGCACTGGTCTCCAGGGGAGTCACCAGCACTCCCTGCCCAGTTAGGGATGCCCTCCCACAGCCCTTGGCCATCCTCTCCTGGAGAGATAGCAGCGCTGAGCCAGCAGCCTGTGCTGACAGAGCTGTGGTGCCAGCAGAGGGTGCAAACCGCCTGTCCTCGTCACAGTGCGATGCCTCAGCCCTTCTTCCTCTGTAAGAAGCTGATGCTGGGCTTCCTCACCCAACTGCATGGGCCAGACAAAGCCCTGGCAGTGTGGCATGGCCACATCCCGGTGCCCTCGGCTGCAGCACTAGAGCCGTGCTGGGAGCTGCTGGTGGCACGGTGCCTTGGGGACATGGCTGGACCAACTTGTGCCCGTGCCTGCTGGTGAGTTTTCACCACTCTCTGCCAGGTCTCTGCAGACAAGCTGGTGGGACTGGTGGCTTTCCGGCAGCATTTCAGTTCTTCCACGTTTAACAAGCTGGTCTCCTACCGACGAGCCATATACCATGCGCTGGAGGTAACGGCAGCACGGAGCTGGCGCTGGTTGCATGAGGTGCTGAGTGAAACAGTCGGGCACTGTGGGAGGCTGCGCAGAGCCCCAGCTGTGTGGGGGGAGGTGGCTGGGGCCAGGGCTCCCCGACTCTGCCCCTGCACGTAGCTCTGCTTTGTGTCTGGATAACACCTGCAAACCCCCCTGAGAGTCCTCAGTGTGGGGTGCTCCTGCCACAGCCCAGAGCTGCTAATTCCTGTATCCTGGGCTGCTGTGGAGAGGTGTCTGCAGGGAACCCCTCCTTTGGGCTCATCAGCACAGTGTCACAGCAGCAGGAGTGACTGGGGTTGGTGCCGGGTGCCCTTTGCAGTCGGGACTGGTGCTGAGTACCCTGTGGCCCTGGTCCCTATCCAGGGGAGGCCCTGGCCCAGGCTGCCCAGAGCAGTGGTGGCTGCCCCATCCCTGGAGGTGTTCAAGCCCAGGTTGCAGGGGGCTGGGAGCCCCTCATCCAGTGGGAGGTGTCCCTGTCAGTGTGTCCACGGTGTCCCCAATGGCAGGGGCTGGAACTGGATCATTGAAGTCCCCTCCAGCCCGAACCATGATCACTCTCTGGGTGCTGCAGACTCACAGGCTCCTCTTCTGCCTGCTTTTCGCTTCCTGCTCCTTGCTGGGGAGCTGAATCCAGGGATGAGCTGGGCTGGAATGGGGGCTGCTGGAGGACAGATGGGCTGCTGGCAGGGAAGGGAGGCACCGGAGCGCGGCACACCCAGCGCTGGAATCCAGCAGCTGCCGCTGTGCTGGAGCCGCTGAGCCCTGCGCATGTGTGTGTGGTGGGGAGGGGGCCTGGGATGGTGGCCCCAGCACACGGGCCTTGGGGGATGCAGCGGGGCTGCTCCCTGGCCAGGGATCAGCCCCACTCACCCTGACCCTCCTCTCTCGGCAGGTTGCCCGGAGCCGGTCGGGGAAGACCTTTGCAGCTGCTCCTGGGGAGTCCCTGGAGGAGCAGCTGAAGCCCATGGTTGACTGGGCGCTCACTGGCTTCAAACCCTTGGGTCTCAAGGGCCTGCAACCGCCCAAAGCCTCAGGTGAGGTGATGGCCTGAGCTGGGCAAGGGGCTGGCATGGGCTGCAGCTGCCGGTGACCAGCTGCGGTGGTTGGCCCCAGCGCAGACTGCTTGCCCTTTCCATGGCTGTGCTGGCCCAGTCCCGAGGTGGCCCTGGGGCTCCTCACTCCTCACTGGGGTCCCCACAGCAGCACTGCAAAAAGCTGGAGTAAAACATTGCCTCTGCAATTTGGTGCCCTGGCTGAGCCTCGAGCCACGCAGTGGGAGCTGGGTGGTCAGGAAAGGCTCTGCTTTTGCCTGGGGTGGGACCTGGCAGGGCTCAGCAGAAGGTATCTCTGGTGAGCACCTGGTGCTGCAGGCTCATTCCCAGGGAGCTGCCATTCCCTTCCTTGCAGAGAATGGGGTTCTGAGGAACGGGACAGAGGAGGTGCTATCCCTTGAGCGGTGCCCCCCAACCAAGAGGCTGAAGACCAGTCCCTGCAACAACGGCAAAGAGCAGCGAGTGGAAGAGGATCAGACCCGAGGTAACCGGCAGTGAGAGCTGGGGAGGAGTGTGTCCTGGGCTGTGTCTCCTGAAAAGCACTGGGAAACTTCTCTGGGAAAGGGTTCAGCTCTTCCCAGCGACCATGAGCTTTGTTTCCAAAGGCAAAAGCTTTTGGGGTCTCCTGTTTCTCACTGGTGCCTCACCAGATGGCAGCACACGTAATGACAAGGCATGGCACCACAAGCTGGGCTCTATTAAATTGCTCAGCTTGGAAATCATCTGTGTCAGTGCCTTGAGCTCCAGCTCAGGTATCTCCAGCAGTCAAGGGATGCGAGTTTTGCCCCAGAATTTCTAATAAGCCCATGGGATACCTCCTCTGTGCAATGCCCAGCAGAGCTGTAGCAGTTTTAATGCAAAAAATAAGCCTCTGTGAGCAGAGTGCATGTATAGTTTGTTACGTAAGGAATAACAATGATCTTATTTTTTCATTTTATAAAGAGCAAATGGTTTCTGAAGTGACGAACAACGGTGGGAGTATTGAAGGTAATTGATCATCCTGCCTATCTTGGGATAAGGCAAGGGGCTGATGTGGGTGCTCGCAGGCACCAGGCAATGATCATGGGTCCCTTTGGAATCCGCCGTATAGGAAAGGGGAAAGCGCTGTGGTTGCAGGTTCTGGGCCTCCCTTTGTGCTGAGGAGTGCTGACTACTCCACAAATCCTCCCCGCGGGGCCTGTTCCTGGGCACACAGCTGCGTCCAGCCCTGCACGCGGTTCAGCCGAGAGGCTATAGCACGGTGGGGTGGAGGTGTGGGTTTGTGTGGCTGCGCCTGGTGCTGCTCCTGGGCACCCTGGCAGCGGCCCCAGGCTGCAGATGAGGGAGTTGTGGGCTGAGCAGAGCTCTCTGTGTCACACAGACAGCTGTTTGGCCTGCGGGAGGAGGAACCCGGCCACCTTCCACCCGCTCTTTGAGGGCAGTCTTTGCCAGGCATGCAGGGTAAGTGCTGCCGTGCCAGGCTGAGCGTGGGGCGGGAGGAGAGGGTGCAGGGTGCAGCCCTGTCACAGCCTGCACTGTCGGGATGGGAGGGGTGACTGTGCCAGACTGGGCTGTCCCTCCACGTGTTCCCTCCACTTCCCATGTGCTTTGGATGATGCCCTCAAAGCACTGGGGACCTGCATCTCCAAGCTCTCGCTGTGCACCAGGGATGGAGCAAAGCTGCATTCGCTGTTGCGCCTCTGAATGTGGATCCTGATCCTCTGTCTTTCTCCCCTCTGGGCTCTCCTTTCACTAGGATAAATTCCTGGAGTTCTTCTACATGTATGATGAAGATGGCTACCAATCCTACTGTACCGTCTGCTGCGACGGGAAGGAGCTGCTGCTCTGCAGTAACGCCAGCTGCTGCAGGTGGGCCTCACGCGCCCCTGTCCCTGCTCCTCTGACTGAGCTCCCAGCAGAGCTCCTGGGGAGCCATGGGGAAGGGCAGGATCACGCATTAGCCTGGGCAGGGTGCTGGGCTGCTCCCCAGCACATCCCAGCACAGCCCACCTGTGCCTGCTGAGCTGGGCTGCACCTGAAGGAGCCCTGGGGAGGGTGGTGGGTGCTTTACCTGTGCCTGGGCCACCAGCTTGTGTTAGCAGTCCTAAAAAAACTGGAAATAAACCCTACAAAACAGGACAGGGGCTCTGGTGCTTGGCAGGGGAGACTCCAAAGGTTGGGGTGACCCAGAGAAGTTTCTGGAGGTGACGGGCAACCGAGGCATTGTGGTTTGGGCAGGTGCTTCTGTGTGGAGTGTCTGGAGGTGCTGGTGGGACGAGGAACGTCAGCCAAGGCAAAGGAGCAGGAGCCCTGGAACTGCTACATGTGCCAGCCCCAGCAGAGCTACGGCGTGCTGCAGCCCCGTCAGGACTGGAACACTCGCCTGCAGGACTTCTTCACCAGCGACAAGGGACAGGAATACGTAAGGGCTGCGGGCGGGTGACCACAGTGTGCTGGGCTTTAAGAGGAGAGGTCAATGGCTCAAAATCACTCAGCCCTCTGTTTTGGTCTTGCTTATCCAGGCAGGATAAGGGTGGAGACAATGGCTGTAGAGCTGAGGTTTGGCCATGTAGAGCATCGCAGCGCTCTTCATCATTGTCCTTTCATTGCAGGCTGAACCCAAAATCTACCCCACGGTCCCCCCAGCCAAGAGGAGACCTATTCGAGTGCTCTCTTTATTCGAGGGCATAGCAACAGGTGAGGCAGTAGAAGAGCACCATCCTGACGACTTCTAGCGCTGGATGTCAGGGATAAATAGTTTCATGGCCTCCAGCCTGTCATAGCTCACTGGGGAGAAGGAGGTGAAGAGCAGGGGGATCTTCATCAGAAGGGGGTGAGGGCAGGGGCTCCCCTTCCTGCTGGATAGGAGGGAGGGATGGAGGGTGTGGGAATGTTGCTCACAGTTCTTGCTGTGCCAAGTGTTATCTTGAGTGGCAGATTTCACTGAGAAACAAGGGCTGTGGAAGTGCTGGTAACCTGGCCTAAGGGCAACTGATTTGGCTCCATCCACTCAGCTCTGGACTTCTGCTCTCTGGGAGCAAACCTGCCTGGAAGGAATGGGTGAAAAAAAGTGTTTGCTCATCTATAAGCCTTGTATGTCTCCTCCCACCTAGGACCTGCAAGAGCGGCCGCATCAAATAGCCGTGCTGATGAAGGAGACTTGGAGACTAAGGAGAGCAGCGCAGCCTCAGACCTCTGTCCCTTGGCAGGGTATGTGGTGCTGAAGGACTTGGGCATCCAAGTGGAGAAGTACATTGCCTCAGAGATCTGTGAAGACCCCATTGCTGTGGGCACCATGCAGCATGAGGGCAACATCACCTACGTGCATGACGTCAGGAACATAACCAAGAGAAATGTGAGCACTGCTTCTGCGGGAGGGCTGGGGAACGTGGTGCTATGGCTCCAAGCCCCGTCCAACCTGGCCTTTAACACCTCCAGGGATGGGGCAGTCATGTTTTCTCTTAGCAACCTGGGCCAGGGACTCCCCACTCTCACAGGAAAACTTTTCTTCCCAAGATCTCATATCAATCTCCTGTTTTTCAACTGAAAACCATTCCCCTTGTCCTGTCCCTGCACTCCCTGAGAGCCCTTCCCCAGCTTTCCTGGAGGCTGCTTTAAGGCCTATCTGGAGCTTTCTCAAGGCTTACGTGGTGCCTCCTAATCAAGTCTCTCTGTTCACTGTAGATTGAGGAGTGGGGTCCCTTTGACCTGGTGATTGGTGGAAGCCCCTGTAACGACCCCTGCCTTGTCAACCCGACCAGGAAGTCGCTGTGTGGTAAGGCTGCTTTGCAGGGCTGGGAACCTCCAGGGTGGGATATTTCTCGGGTGTGGAGCCACCTTAAAGCCCATGGAAGCAATTCAGCCCCAGTCTGTGTTGCTGGTGGCTCTGCTCTGGGCTGCAGACCTGGCTGTCTCCGTGCTGGTTGCACTGAAGAGGGCAACCTGGACCCCTGCCCCCCATGCCACAGCTGATCCCAACCTGTCGCTCTGTCTTTCTCTCTTGCAGAAGGAACTGGGAGGCTGTTTTTTGAATTTTATCACCTGCTCAACTATGCCCGTCCCAAAGTGGGAGAGGAGCGCCCCTTCTTCTGGATGTTTGAGAATGTGGTGGCCATGAGAGTCAATGATAAGAGGGACATTTCTCGGTTTCTGGAGGTAGGGATTGTCACTGGATTGGAAAAGACCTCGGAGCAGGAGACTTGCTGGGCAGCGCAAGGTGTGCCAGGGCTGTGAGGGTTTGGCTGTGGTTTTGTATGGCCCCAAAGCTGCAAAAATCCCTACCTAGTGCATATGCTAACAATCATTTTTTCAGTCTTGGCTCCGGATTCCCTCTGGTTTTCAGCAGGTTAACCCTGAGCACTTGTTCTCTGGGAGGAGATTTTGCCAGCCCTGCAGAAAGCATCTGTTCAGAGCAATGCAGAGCAATGCGTGCCATGTCTAGGGAGAGGGAGGTCAGGAGTAGGAAAGGATTTTTAACTCTGTGGTGGCCAAGATGGGCTGTGGGTCAACACAAGTGTAAAAGCTTCATTAGAGGCTGATAGTCCTGGTCCTCGCTCAGAGACCAGCACTGAAGCTGCTGTGATTCCCATTAGTTGTGGCTGGAGCTCTCGTGGCCAACCAGGCAGTGGTCTGGTGTGGAGCAAGAGTTTCTTGAGTCTAGGTCATTTGGAGGGTTTGCTGAAGGCATGAAGTCCCTGCAGTGCAGTGGAAAAGATGTCCCGTTCTGGAGGGGGCTGAGCTGACACCTCTTCTAACTTTTATTTCCCTGTCTGGTGGCCTGCAGTGTAACCCAGTTATGATTGATGCTATCAAGATCTCTGCTGCCCACCGAGCACACTATTTCTGGGGCAACCTTCCAGGGATGAACAGGTAATCGATCTGTCACTGTCAGGTTGACTCTCACACTGCAGCTTTGGTTAGGGGTGCTTGTGTGGTGGTTCTTTCATCCTTGAAAGCCCAAAGCCCAGCTCCTGGGAGCCAAAGAGCTGCATCTCCTGTACAGTGCAGCAATGTGCACGTGATAGTGCAATGAGCAACAGTGAAGTGTATGTCACTGTCTCGCCCATGGCTGGACTTGGTGATCTGATGGGTCATTCCTAACCTGATAATTCTATGATTCTATGGTCCTTCAGCTCACTCAGGGGCACTGGTGTTCCAGTACAGCGACCGTCGGTGCATCTTAACGGCTGGGCACTCCAGGGCCCTAATAGCACAGTTCAGCACGGCTGGTGGTTAATTTTGGCTGCCCTCGGTGTTTGTAGCTGTGGTGTTGCAAGCCCCAGGAGCCGGGGCAACTCGCTATTCCCTGCCCACAGGCATGTCTGGGATGGGAGGCGCGGCTGCATTCTTGCTGTGGATAGATTTCCACCAGGCAGCAGGTGCAGCGTGGGGCTCCTTCATTCCCAGTTTGACTCCACAGCATGGGTCGTATCCCGATTCCATAGCTGGGTCTGGGCGCTTGGTTCCCATCCACAAGTGGGTTTGGGGCAGATGGGCTTGCACGGAGAGGTGTGGGACAAGGAGTGCGGCTGGAGGAGATTCAGGCTTCCCTCTGCCACTGCCTGTGCTGTGCTGGGGCGAGTGCTGCTGGCCCTGAGACAGAGCAGGAATGACTGTGGCACCTCTTCTGAATGCTTTGAAGGCTTCAGTTGCAAAGCGGCGATCAGTGTTCACTTGCCGCTGTGCTGAGAGAGAAAACTGGAGAGCTGGTGGGGAATGATGGCTCTTCTGCTGAGCAAGATCGTGAAGCAGGGGCTGGAGGCAGCGCAGGCGGGACGTGGGGATGGGACAGAGGGATGCTGTGTCCTGTCTGCAAACGAAGGGTGCTGTGGGAGCAGGGCTGCCACCATCGAGCCTCATGCCCCATCTTCTGTCTGCCTCTGCTCCACAGGATCCTTGGCTTCCCCCTCCACTACACAGACGTCTCCGGCATCAGCCACGGGTCTCACCAGAAGCTGCTGGGGAGATCGTGGAGCGTCCCTGTCATCCGGCACCTCTTTTCCCCACTCAAGGATTACTTTGCCTGTGAATAGCAAGCTGAGCGTCCCTCGTCTCTCTGGTAAAGATGCACAGTTCTGCTGCCGTGGCGGGAGAGGGACAGGCACCGCTGCCAGACTCTGCCACAACACCGTCCCTCCCTGGCCACGTGCTGCAGAAAGGCAGCCTGGCCCCGCAGGGGGAGCTGAGGAAATGTCTTTAACCAAAGAACCTGGCAGGGTAACTTTTCTTGAAAGGGACTAACGGCAGTGACTCGTAGGAAATGATGGACACGAGAGCTTTAATTATCCAGTGCAGGAAGCTCTATGCATAACTGATGAGATGCGAGTCTCCTCCAGAGCATTAAATATTCCGTTTTAGCCTAGAGCTTGGAAGTCACAACTGGCTGAGCAGTAGGTGTGGAGCAGCTGCTGACAAACTGCAACTAGAGTGAATTAGTGCATTTTTAAACAAACAAAACCTCTTGTGGAGCAACTGTCCAAGCCCCTGAACTGCTGCAGTGGGTGTGAGGGCCCCGCCTTGCTCACACCCTGAGCCTGCAGGATACAGAAACCAAATCGTTCTTAATCTTAAGACGTTTTTGATAAACTTCTTAATTTTGTTGTTTAACGTCTATTGCTGCTTGGAGGCATTACATATGAATGTGGAGATTCCTAGACCTGAATGTAGCTGAAACTGAACTGTGAGGTGATAGAATTACTTTTCTAGCTAGAACTAAAGAAATATTGTTTTCTATGTTTGGCAGTAGTTTACAAATATTCACTACTTCCTTTTTAAAGCATCTAAACCTTTTCCTTACATTTTAAAATCCTATTGAGTCGTTTGAGAGCTTACGCAGTAATAGGAGCACAGAGGATATGGGCTCCAGTGTCCATAAAGGAAAGTGTTCTCTGAGCACTCATTTCCCCAATGCGTGTGGTGCCTTGGCAGGAAGGAGAGCGCAGTGGCCGGGGTTGTCTTCAAAATACAGCCCCGAAATGTCCTGGAAGATGTCCTGAACAGCGTTGGCAGTACATTTGCTGTGGTGCAGGGGCTTACTTGCAGGGAAAATCCACCCTGACCCCAGCGGGGCTGTGGGGCCATAGGGTCCAGGAGTGCAGCACTGGTCTCATCCGCATGAATCCTGCTTTTTGTGTGGGAGAGCTGCTGTGGGTAGGGTCTGCACCTCTCCTTCCTTCTGCTCCCGTCTTTCTGCACAGGACTTAACATGCAGATGGGATGCTGCTGGTGCATGCCACATGCCCAGCCTGGGCCAGACAGTGTCCTGGGGGGCTCCCAGGGCCTCACCCCCAAACTTGGGACCTCCTGTGGCAACCACTGTGCTCACTTGTGCTTACTCTCCTCTTCTCCCTGACTTTGCCAGAGTTATCTCGCTGTCCGTGAAGTCCTAGGCACGCTGGTCCCATGGCCAGCAGAGCCCATCCCTCTCCAGCAGATTTTCCATAGCCAAGGGGCTCCTGTCCCAGCTGGTGTGTCCCAGGAATGCTTCTCTCCAATGCACATTTCAATGCACTGAAACAACCTGTGATGCTCCCCCCTCTGCCCTCCCCTACCTCTGCTGCTCCCTGCGACCCGGCTCGGGCAGAGGCCATCGGTGCCTTCTCACAATTAATAGGGGGCAAATCATGGGCCAACGCTCTGCTTGATGCCAGGCTGTCTCACAAGGTGTTGCACAGCGTCAGTGGGAAATAAGAGCTTCTCTCCTGGCTTTTTCTACCTCTCTGACACATGGGGACCCTCTCGCACCCCCTCACAGGTGGAGAACGGCAGCCTCCCTGGAGGAGGGAGCCTTCTGTTTTCCACTCTTCTTGGTATGGAGCTGCTTGTGTGCAGCTTTCCACCCTGTCCCCATCCTCTCTTGGTGTACAACCCAAGGCTGCGCTTGGGAATGGGCAGGAAGGGAAGCCCAACTGAAGGTTAAAGGCTTTTTTCCATCATCCTGCCCAGAGGTTACTCTTTAAAGGCTTCCCGTAGGGGTTCATTCTCGGTGACGTGCATTTGAGGTGCATGCCTTAGTTAAGGAAATACTGGAGAATGCCATGTGGTCTCCTCCGCATTGCTGCTGGCACCTGCAATGCTCCTCTACCCCAGGAACCCTGGGCAGGTTCTGTTTTTCCAAACTGGGTTGACCCCTAACCTCTACATCTCTAATTCCATCCTCCAGGTCTCACATCCCTTCCTATCTGATCAAAAGCAAAGCAAATTAAAGAGAAAAAAAGGACTTGGGGAAAGTAAACAAAGATGAAAGAGGAATGAGCATTGTCTTGGCATTAAGCTTACTTGATGAGGACTGTAGTAGACGAGTCTTCCTTGACATTTTTCCCTATAAGAGCTGCCTTTATTCTGTGTTTATTAAGATGTTGTAAGGAGAGGAAGATTTCAGAGATGCCTTTTTGACACTTTTCAAAGGTTTCTAACTCTCCCTGGTGCTATTTTTGTAGGTTAAGGATTTTTGATGTTGAAAGTCTTGCGGGTTTTTATACAATCTTTTACAAATAAAGAAACGTATTGTTTTGTTGAACACTTTCCATGTGCATTTTGTAGTGGGAGTGCAAAAACTCGAACCTGTGCCTTTTCCATGAGTTTTATCGATATTTGTGGTGGAAAGAAAGGGGATCTGCATCAACAGTTTACCAATTACTGCTGGCTGATTAAAAATAAGTATTTCTGTATGACCAGACAGTCCTCATGTGGGAAATCCAGCCTGTAGAAAAGAAGAGGGTTGGCAGAAGAGCAAGTTAACCACCCAGCACTGTGGGACTGGGGAAGCCAGAGGCCACTGGGCTCGGCTTGGCTGGGTTGGGGACCGGACTGAGGCAGCTCTTGGGGCCGGGTGGCCTGGCAGCCAAATTGGAGAGCTGGGCAATCCCCTACCACATGGAGTTTAACAAGGGGCAGTGCTGGATTTTGCACCTGGGACATGGCAACCCTAGGTGGACAGACTGGGGAGCATCCCTGCAAAAAGGGACGAGGGCTCTGGTTGATGACAAGTTGAGTGTGAGTTCTGGTAGCTAAGAGGGTCCCATGTCCTGTAGGACATCCCACATGGCATCGCCAGGCAAAGGGTGGAGGGGATTGTCCCGCTCTGAAGTGCGGGGTGCGGTTTTGGGTGCCACAGGATAAAAGGATCTAGAGGGTGTACAGGGGAAGGCAGGAGTGTGAAGGGTTTAGACGGGAAGCGTGTGAGGAGTGGCTGATGCCACTGGGTCAGTTCAGCCTAGAGGAGGCTGGGGGGAGACCTCATGGCGCTCTGCAGCTTCATCACACGTGAAGGAGCAGGCGCTGAGCACTCTTCTCTGAGAATGGCAAGAAGAGGCATGGTGGAGGGCTAGGCTGGACATTAGAAGGGTTTTGCCCCAGAGGGTGGTGGAATCGCAGAATCAGTAGGTTGGAAAACACAGGATCATCGAGTCCAACCATTCCTATCAAACACTAAACCATGTCCCTCAGCACCTCACCCTCCTGTCCCTTAAACACCCCCAGCAATGGTGACTCAACCCTCTCCCTGGGTGGCCTGTTGCAGTGCCCAATGACCCTTTGTGGATCCCTGGAACAGCTCCTGGGAAGCCGTCACGGCGCCGAGCCTGCCAACAGCCCAGAAGCGTCTGGCCAACGCCCTCAGGCCCACGGGGTGGATGTAACTCAGGCTAAGGCCGCACTAGGAGATGCAACCGCCACCTCAGCTCCCCAGCCCGCAGAGGTTGAGGGGCACGCGGAGCCCACGGCTGTGGGCGGGATCAGGATACCCGCCAATGGCAACTGCTTGTGGGCGGGACAAATACATCAACCAATGGAAGCCCGCCTATGGGCGGGACCAAGATCTCAGCCAATGGAAAACAAGCGCGGCTGATGGCCCCGCCCCCTAGCGACGCTCCCTCTCTCCCTCAATCCCTTCTTCCCCGCGCCGCTCGCTCGGCTCTGAACCGGGCGGGTCACGTGCGGCGTGACGTCAGCGCGTTGCGTGCGCGTGACGCGGTGCCGGGCAGGCGGGCGGGGCCGGTTTGAACGCGGAGGGGCCGGTAACGAGCGGGGCCCGGGCCGGGCCGGCAGCGGGCGGCAGGCGGGGCC
>WAAB01019559.1:0-17657 GCA_013389865.1 Piaya cayana | reverse complement strand
TGCAGGGCCGGGCCGCGCCCCTCCGGCGGCGCGGGGAGCGGCGGGGCCCGCGGGCGGAGGGAGGCGCAGGCCCGGCGGGAGAGGCGGCACTGAGGGGAGGCGGCCCCGGGGCTCGGCGGGTGCGGGGGTTCCCGGAGAGGGGGCACCGGGGAGCGGCGGCTCCGGTGAGAGGAGGCAGCGGGGCGGCGCGGGGAGCGCTCCCGGGTGTCAGGGATGAGCGGGGTGAGCAACGCGTGGTTCCCTGCCCAGGCAGCGCCGTGCTGGGAATTGCTGCTCCGGGAGCTCAGAGCCGAGCCCTTCACGGGGAAACGGGGCCCTCGCGGCCGCAGGGACCGACGGCTCCGTTGTGTTTGCCGTCCATCGTAGAATCATAGAATCACCAGGTTGGAAAAAAACCATAGGATCATTGAGTCCAACCATTCCTATCAAACGCTAAACCATGTCCCTCGGCACCTTGTCCACCCGTCCCTTAAACCCCTCCAGGGAAGGTGAATCAACCCCCTCCCCGGGCAGCCTGCCCCAGTGCCCAGTTGTTGCATTCCCAGGCACTGCATCGTGCTCGGCTGTTGGACCGTGAGGGCTCCAAAGAAAGTGGCTTCTCCACAGCCTCACGAGTGCCTCTGGTCGGAGCAGTGGAAGCTTGGAACCCGAGTGGTACTGACACCTCTGGTTCTGTCTTTCAGAAAATGGCAGTGAATGTGTATTCGACTTCGGTGACCAGTGATAACTTGAGTCGACATGACATGCTGGCGTGGATCAACGAGTCCCTGCAGCTAACGCTGACCAAGATTGAGCAGCTGTGCTCAGGTATGGGGTGAGGCGGCTGCAGGTCAGTTGGGCACCTCACTCTGCAGCCTGCGAGCCAGCCGTGAGGGCCCTCTGCTCTTGGCTTAAAACCTGGTGTGAACAGAGTGGCGGTCGGTGTTATAACTTGGTCGTGGTTAGTTTTCTTGAAGTGGTTTTTAATAACGTAAGCATAATGAAAAAGCGCATTCTTCTGACTCACTGCAGCGCAGATGCAATAAGAGGGAATGTGAAAGTTCATGTGAAAAAAAGATTCTTAGGACAGGGTGATTTCCAATAAGGAATTAAGCATTTGGGCTTGATGGGCAGAGTAAGTTTTCCAAGTGTAGTAGTTGCCATAAACAAACAGGTTTTCTCATGGGTGAGAGCTCCTGGGAGATCGGGCTTCTGGGTAGGAGTGCTGTGGGAAGGTGTGCTGTGTGGAAAATGTGCTGTTGATGCTTGGGATCACCTCCAGGGCTTTCCAACTCCTCAAGGAGTGCGTTGGTCTGCGTCACCTAGCTGGCTTTGGCCCCCCGGGGTGTCAGCAAAGCTGAATCTCGGATGGAGCTGTAGGCAGAAAAAGGGAAGTGGTACCAAAGGGAGTCAAGTGTCGTCACCGGGAGGAGTCTGTGTGTGTGGGAGGAGGCTTCTGGAACCGAATAAAAGATAAGCTTGTGGAATAAGAGCTGAAAAAAAACCCCAGCTAAAAAAATGCAGGCTAAGTAAAAGATGGCGATTTGGATAACAGGCAGGGGAAAGGGACTGGGTGAAAAGTGGAAGCACAGCTCGTACAGTGAGTTTGAGATAAGATGTTGCTCACAGAGTGAGAGGTGTGGAAATTGGAGGTAGAATAAAAGGAGGAATAAATTTTAAATTAGTTTGGGGCTCAGTACAGCCTGTGATCGAGTCTGTGGAGGAAAGGCTCACAAAGGCTACTGAGAAGCAGGGGACTTGCAGCAGACAGCTGACAGGCATTTGTGAATTTTGTCTAGAGACATGATGGAGAAGAACACTGAAGGTGAAGGAACTAAGACTGCAACAGCAGGAGTAGGGGAAGTGATTAAGCATTGTCCATTTTCAGGTAGGCAGGTTAAAAACCTGTCATGTGTAGCATGGATTTATGCGGCTGAGAAGTTTTGTTTAGAACTGGTCTGAGCCTTGACTGCCCCGGGAGCTCTGTCTCTGAGAAGTGAGGATAGTTAATCCTGGCTCTGCAGAATTTCAGCTCATCTGTTGCCAGGAAAAGAGCTGTTGATGTGGTGTGTGCTGAGTAATGTCCTTTCCCTGTGTCTGCAAAAGTGTTTTGTGCCTCTGCAGGTAGGGAAATGGCTTTCATTGCCTGTCATAGGCATGTGGGAGCAGGAGTTTCCAGGCTTGCTTTGCTGCCTTTGGCAAGGGCAGCAGTGGCAGCAGCAATTTGAGGGTGTGTGAATGCACAGACGACCTTTGGCTTATGCTGTGATCTCTTTCTTTATCACGCTTATTGCTCAGACTGCAAGTCGTTAACACAATCCTGATTGCTGGAGGAGTTGAGCATTGACTGCTTCAGGAAGTGAACTGAAAGGCAGTGGAGTTCAAACAACAGGATCTAACAGGTTTTAATTTGCACCATTGGGTGAGCAGCAATCTTTTGGGACCCCCGCGGTCACCTGCCCTTGGAAGACCTGCAGAGTAACTTGATTGTTACCTGGAGCTGAGGTGAACAGACCAGTTCAGGGCAGATGCTTGGACATGGTGTATTAACTGCTTGGACATGAAGTATATAAAACCAATAGAAAGAAACTGTCTTCATTTCTTCGATTGAGCCTTGATTTAGGTATAATCCAGCTTAATTTGGCCTCTTACCTTTGAGGGCATCTCTAGTTGCATGTAGGTTCTGTTTGTAGTGAGTAAATGTGTTGCTGTTTCAATAATAATTAAATATAAATTTTAGAATCATTAATGTTCTAGTTCAGCTCTATCTTTGTCGATAAGAGTAGAGTGAATGCCTGTTGGACCCCTGTAACGTCTCAGGTCTGTGCTGATATCTGTGGGGAAAGGAAGTCGCCTTATGTGTTGGTTTTGATTGGTTTATTTTTTTTTTTCCTCTTGGAGTTACGGAGGTAGGATTGCTCTTACTTGTAAGAGTTCACATCATAAGACCAAAAGTTCGATTCTGCAGCTCGCTTAAGCTTACTTATGGCTATACTGCTCCAAAAAAGGAGGCTGGGGGTTCCAATTTCCTTCCTTTTGTTGCCTTTATGATGGTTGTGTAGCTGAGGAATGGGTCAGATCAGTTTGCTGATCTGACTGAGCAGTAGCTTATGTAGGCGAATTCATCCTATTCAGCCGGATTCATCCTAAGGCTTGTGTTCTCTTTCTCTCGGCAGGTGCTGCATACTGTCAGTTCATGGACATGCTCTTCCCAGGTTCCGTAGCACTCAAGAAAGTGAAGTTTCAAGCAAAATTGGAACACGAGTACATTCAGAACTTCAAGGTTCTACAAGCGGGGTTTAAACGAATGGGAGTCGACAAAGTAAGCTGGGTTGTAACTGGTTCTCTGTGCTCTTAATATCAAAGTAGGTGGGATGTACTTTCAAATTTAGAGCTGAATAAATCCAGGAATGGAGTGTGCTTTTGGTTTATAAATCTCAAAAGTTTTGGTTTGCATTGGAATCCTCACGTGATTTTAGACACAATCTGCCTTATTCCAGCTGAGGCTGGGTTTCCAGTTCTTAATGACAAGAGGAATATTTACAGTTTAATTCTGTGCGACTCACATAGCACAGGCTAATCATGAAATATCTATGAGAGAAGGTTTACTTGAGCTTCTTGTTTGAGCTGTCTTTGTACCTGGTCTGTTCCCATGACCTACTGCTGCGATAATCCTAAGGGATTCAGAGTCCTCTTTACAAGCATTTGTAATGTTCAGTAGTGAAATTGAGGTCTGCAAAAAAAGCCTTTCTGGGTGGAACGACAGTTGTGCTTAGGGAAGAGTGGTTTATCTAGGTGAGAGTTACTGACACGCTTGCTACGGGGCAGGACGCTGCTGTGTTAAAGCTTTTCCCTGCCTTTAAAAGGCTTGTTCTGCATTGGCTGGCAGCTTCAGCACTTGTAATCAGCCGCCTGCCTGGGGAAGCTGCTTGTGCAGTGGATCCGGAGCTGAGCAGCCAGGCAGCTTTCAAAGGGCGGATGATTACGGAGTAATGGTAATACTTCTGGCCCCTGCCGGGTCACAGACTCTGCTCGTGCCCTACAGGCTAGGCTTCACAATTTGATGCATCTTTTGAATCATCTTCAGTTATGCAACTTGTTCTGGGGAAACTGCAGTTGTGACCTGCTGCAAAGGTGATGTTCTAAGATCTTGTAGCAGTGCTGTGTGTCAGTCCATGAAGTCAGCCAGCAGTTCGCATTCAGGAAAGCACTGGATGAACCTGAAAGAAGCTTTGTGGTGAAACGTAGTGTAGCAGAAACCTTGCTGCCGTGTTAGTTGCAATTATCTGGACCCTTACAGTGGAAGCATGGTTTGTTTTTATTTCCGAGTATTAGCAATACTCTTACTGTTTGACATAATTATATTCAAGGAGAGTTTTCTTTAGACTGGACAAAGAATTAATTTGTGTATCTTCTGAGCACACCGATTCTGAAACTTTATATAACAAAAGAGAGATTCTTTACCCTTAATATGAGCTTCACTCTGTTTTTTTCTCCCTCTTCTCTGCCCTCCAGATAATTCCTGTGGACAAACTAGTGAAAGGAAAATTTCAGGACAACTTTGAATTTGTTCAATGGTTCAAAAAATTTTTTGATGCAAACTACGATGGGAAGGAATATGACCCTGTTGCTGCTCGACAAGGCCAGGAGACGGTAGCACCAAACCTTGTTGCTCCAGTTGTGAACAAACCCAAGAAATCGCTTACTACTAGCAGTGCAGGTAGAGAAACTATTTAAAGGTTATCTAGATTATTAAAAATTCTGGGGAAATAAGACAGAGATGTTATTTAAAATCAGGGTGTGAAATGTTAGGGCTGCGTCTTGTTTCAGGGATGCTAGATTTCAGACTCTGTGTCATCTTGTAGTACCCAGTTATCTGGAAACTACAGAAAGAACAGTTCTCTGAAAGAGAAAAGGGCAGGGGCTGATGCCAACGCATCCCCCCAGAAATGGAGATGTCGTGTGGAGTCAAGAAGGAAGGAGCGCATCTTCAAGCTCTGACATGCCTAAGCGTGTTTGGAAGGGGAATAGTTCCTCCCAGAATATTTTTGTCTCTTCTATAAAGGCGCTAACGCTGAATTAATCTTACAGCCCCACAGAGGCCCATTGTCACACAGAGGACCGCAGCAGCACCCAAAGCTGGTACTGGGATGGCAAAAAAGGGTGGAGGAGATGACGAATCAGCGGGATTGATTGAGCAGGTGGGTTGGTCAGAGTGGCCCCATCTACTACCCTGTGCTGTATAGGTCTGCTTGCAGGTGAGTTTTTTTTAACAGCATAAAGTGACAGCATCAGGCAGATGGAAGAGAAGGATCTGAATCCAGTCAGCTTATTCAAAATGGCTTAATTGGAAGCCTTCGTTATAACGGTCTTGCTCTGCTGATGGGAGCGAAACCCCTTATGCAGACATTTAAACCTAGCGTGTGCCATATCACACATAGCAATGCTCACAAGTATGTCCACAGCTGCGTGGCAGCTATCCCAGCATTCCAGCAGAGCTATGAGCAGCTGCTGCTTCACCCAAACACTGACTGTCATACAACTAAAACTGCCAGCAGCGTGAGAGCTGTCGTGAAAGAATGTGCTAGTGAAGAAAACTGCAGGCAGTGTTTTACCTACTGCGTGTAATAAGATATTAGAGTATCCAGGTGGTACTGAGCATTGGACTGGGTGTTCGTTGTGTTGGTAATATTACAGTTTGAGAAATGGGACATTTCCTCCTCTTGCAGTCCCCTTCGCCCTGATCTGAGTTACTTCTCAGAAGCGTGTGACTATGCAAAGCACTTGAACTCTTCAGCCCCTGCCTTTTAAGTAGATATCTCTGAATTCTGGCTCTGGTGGATAAATTACTGTTGATGCCCTTTGGTAGATCAATGTATTGAAACTTACTGTTGAGGATTTGGAGAAGGAGAGAGACTTCTACTTCGGCAAATTGAGGAACATCGAACTGATCTGCCAGGAGAACGAAGGGGAGAATGACCCGGTGTTGCAGAGGATTGTGGAAATTCTTTATGCCACAGATGTAAGTAATCTGGTATAAATTGTATCGTGTGGTTCCTCCCCTTGTAATTGGAGCTGGTTTGCTTTCCAGGGCTTGCTCTATTTCTGCTTGTGGTTTCTTTTTTTTTTTTCCCTTTTAGGTTTATGACCTACCTACCTTTTTCCGGTAATAAAGGACCAGATAGCATAAGTGTAGTCAGGCAGTCGGCAAGGTTAGCCTTTCATGGAGGGTTTGTAACAGATCAAAAACGAGGAAAGTAGCTCTTCTGGTAATATATCTTGGCACTGTAAATGGTGACTTAAGGGTATTTAGCCTAAGTAAAAGGAGAAAAAATAAAGACCATACAGAGTAGTTGGGATCCGGTTTGACATGAGATTTTCATTAAAGCACTTGTTTTATTCCCCTTCAGGAAGGCTTTGTGATACCTGACGAAGGAGCCCCGCAGGAGGAACAAGAAGAGTATTAACAGACCACGTACTGTACCAGCAGAGCAGCAACATCGGAATTCTTTGCCCCAGATCATGTGCTTAACTGTAAAATACTCCACTTTATTCTTAGAGGACTCACTGGTTTCTTTTCATAAGCAAAAAAGTACCTCTTCTTAAAGTGCACTTTGCGGAAGTTTCTCTTTGTGCCGTGGGTTTGAGTTGGGATCTCTCTCACTCTAGCGGAGCGGTGTTCACATCCAGGTGGTTTATTTAGGGAGCAAGAGGCTGAACATTTGGACCTTGTTGCAGAATGGTTTGCTGGTAAAACACTGGTTTGCGGGGGGGACGTTTTGTGTCTGAGGTGGTGTGTGGTAGAGAAAGTAAAGACTCTGACTCACAGAAAGATTGAGTTAATGTGAAATTGCAGCACAGAAATTATAATAAAATGCCTTAAGAGTATTTAAAATATGCTTCCATATGCCAAATTGAAGTAATGTGACAGGAGATTTTATGTGCTTCATATTGGGGTAGACACTTGTTCAACTGTTCACCGCTGTCGGAGAGGCCTTGCGTGGCAAACTCGCTTTGTCATCAAGTGCTCAAAGGGGGCTATTAAAACAGAACTCCATTCCTGTGTAAATCTGCTTACGAAGTGATTAGTTCTCGATGAAATAGGCCTTAACGTTGCCTGTCACAAGATTAGAGGGAGTATGCACAGCTGAGACACATAAATTACCTTGAAGAGTGCAAAAGCCTGTTTCTGAGGCATTGTGGCTGATGACTTTGCCAAAACGTACTGTGTTTTCTGTAAGGAAGAACAATCCAAAACCAAACCAACGGAACCGCGAAGGGCATCCAGGCCTGCTGCCTACCATGTTCTTCAGTTTTCCTTCCTGGCTCTTGTTTCTATTTCCTCTGCCTCTTTTTGGTTTTGTTGCTGTACTTTTTGGTCTCCTGCTAGTTCTTTCCTCTTTCCCACCCCAAGGAATGCCGGTCAAATCCAGTCGTTGTAACAGGGCTTGCACTGTGCATCTGTCTTAGAGTGAAAGTGAACTGAGCATGAGGAGGACGAGTTTTCTGTCTCTTCTTTTTTTCCCCTTTTCAAACCAGGACGTATTTAATACCTGTCAGTTCCGTAGTTGTCTGGGGTAAAAAACTAAAAGATGCTGGCTAACAGAGCTAATGGTATTGCAGAAAATACAGTACTGAGACTAACTTAAATATTAATATTTAAAGTCCTTTCCTTACCTGTCCTCCTTTGCTCTCATGCCCCTCATTATTGTTGTGTTTGCAAGACCCTGCAAGACTTCTGACCCCCCTTCACTACTGAGACTGATCAGCCCTGTTGTGCTTGTATCCATTTGTTCCTGGTGGTAGCTTGTCCTCAAATGTGAGTAGGAGAGCATTTTATGGTAATTGTTGTGTAGTGCATGAATCTTTGTGAAATTGAGAGGAAAAACCCAAATTCAGTGAATGCCAAAAAATGCAAGTATCCAGCCATTGTTTAAAATTGCAGTGGTGCTATTTCTCTTGTGGCCTTTTAGACTTTTGTTGCCCTAAAATTCCATTTTACTGAGAAACGATATTTTACTTGGATTTTTCTTGACAGGGTTTTTCTATTTTAAGCAGTTTCTAAATAAAGTTCTGTATTTCAAGAGTGTCCTTGTCTGCTGGCGTCTCTCGTGCTTTCAGATACGCTTAGGCAAAGCTAAAGCCCAGGATAGCATTCATGATGAAGCTTGCAGGACCTGGGATGCTGGCTTTCATGCTCTAGTGGCGGTTACGGTCATCACTGACTTGAGTAGCGATTCTGTGTGCTGGGGGATCCATGGCTCCAGGTTTGGTTCTTGCCTCAAGTGGACGGAATGTGAGATTGTTGTTGGCTTCCCCCTCCAGGGGGTGTGAGAACGGGGCTGTAATAACAGGAATGTGAGTGTCTGAAGTCTTAGGAACTGCTAAACCACTGGTTATTAGTTAGAAATAGGATGGTAATTGCCTCTGTCATCATTCTCTCCAAGCAGACTGACTGTAAACTTAGCTGATGTGTTTCACTTCAAGTGTGTTGGGGTTAAACGTTACTGTTACAGATGCATGCACAGAGTGCGTGTCTCAAAGTGCTCGTGTGATGTATCTAACCTTGAAATGGAAGTGTTCCCTGCTGGAGAACACCTCTTGCTCCCAGCAGGCGCTGTGGACGCGTTATCCTGCAGCACAGGCATCGTGGGCAGAGCCTGCTGCTGTTGGGCTGCAGAGCTGCGGGCATAGAACGGGGGGGTTGATGCACATAAAATCTTCTGTACCGCTACTGACTTGCTTTGAGATTGGAAGCATATTTATTTTGATTCTAAATATTCCATTTTTCCAGCAACTCAGAGCAAAAGATGAGAATAGTACGTGTCTGACTTTGAGGGGCACTTTCTGAATGTCTGCCCTTTGCAGTCAGGTCGGGCACTGAAGCCTGATCACTTCCAGTGTCTGTTTCCCAGGGCTGCAAGCGTGAAACTGAAGCCCCCAGGGCACTGGGTGGGTTGTGTTCAGTTAATTTTGATCCCTGTCAGCAAAGCGAGCAAACACCCTTTTGTGCTAAGGGAATGTTGGATCAAGAATACTCCTGGTGCGCCTGTGAGGCTGGTGAGTGTGCGGGCATGCGTTATAAAACTGCATTGGACCTGCAGTCCTGTGAGGCAAATGCTGCTAAGATTTCTGGTTGCTTCCATCACCTCTTCGCTACCAAGGTGCATTATAAATTCAACGGGGACTAACTGATGTCGTTGGCTTACGACTGCACTGTAAATATTCGGGCACAATCTTTTTCTAACTCCCTTTTTTGGGGAATGAAGTGACAATAAGCCCAATTCAAACCCATAGACTTAACCTGGCTCCTCTGTCACACTGGTACAGTATATGCTGTTAAATGCTCACTGGGCAGAACAATTCCAATAGCATCCAACCTTTCCTAGTATCTTAGTTTTATCCGATATTTGAAAAATGAACAGAATGGAGGAAGCGAAAGCTCACATCTCCTTTCTGTACCAACATGTCTTACTTGCAGGTGGACTTGTGGATGTGGTTTTTTTTCACTTTTATTGTTCAATTTTTTAAAGAATTCTTGGTTTGCAATGACAGTTCTTACTGTAACTGTTAAAAGCCTTCAAATAAAGGCAAAACCTTCCTTGCTGTTGTATCCTGTTGCTGTTTGAGCACTCGGCCATCCTGTAGCCTGTTGAGTTGGGTGTCTTCACAGGAACACATGTGTCCTTCTGGAGTGGGAGTCTGTCTCAGAACACCCTTCCAAGGATGAGGCTGGAATCTGCCTCTCACAAAAAGAAGGTATTTCTTGCAAGTGTGTGTGTGAACCCGAGGGCTGCCCCATGGAGTGCTAACCAGCCTGGTGGCTGCACGTGGACCTTGCCTCCCGACTCCTAAAACAGTGCAAGAAATAGAGGGGATGATAATATGGGGCTAAGGTATGGGCTCTTCCTGCAGGGCAGGGAGAAAGGACATTTGCTGGGGCACCTGCACTTCACTATCAGGACAGTGAAGGAATGTTCTAATGCAGGGCAAGCAAGGAGAGACAGAGTTGTAGATCTGCTCCTGGTCACCTGGAATGTGAGACTGCAGGCAGTGCCTGATGATGGTTAAGAGTACAGGGAACAAAAATGGGAACTGGCTTTGCTGGAAAGAGGTCTGAATAAACTCCGTTGACAGGTGAGATCTCCTGGGATAAGATTTTGTGTCTGTGACTGTCAGTTCCTCCCAGGAGTTGCTTTTGGGTAGTTAATGGGCCTGGAAGCAGAGGGAGGGTGTGAAACCAATGTGAGCAGAGAAGGTGAAAAGTATGGAAGTAGAAATTGGAGAAAGCTGCAGTAACAAAGGAACAAGATAAATGTGTAGGAATGAAATGAAATGGAGCAGAACACCTGAACTGAACCTGATGTGAAAAAGCACTTAAAGACAGGAAGGAAAAGTGCAATGTTCTGTGGGTAAAGAGGAATAATGGGTGCACAAACCCCGCAGAAGGGACGGGTGGTTTGGTAGCAACACTGCTGGAAGGAGTGAGTTCTGATACAGGAGGGTTTGAGTGGTACCTGTTACCAGTGAGGCGTTGGAATACAGGGAGAACGTGAACTGTGTTCTCGAGGAGCTGCTGCCTCACCTCGTCATGAGGACAGATGGGTTGTATGTTCCCAGAAGGTATGTGGTTCTCTTTTTATCTTTAACAGAGAAGAAGCAAGGTCAAACCTAACTCTTGAGACTTTCTAAGCCGCAAAAGAACCAGAAGGCAATTGCAGCTTTGAGAAGGCAAAGGCCACTCTGTAAAAATCACTGTTTTCCCCCTTTCAGCACAACTGTCTGGTGTTTAAATTATGACCATTAAATAATATATATAAATTCCATATTGATCTAAATTATATGCATATTTATCAAAACAAAATAATTTAATAGAATAAATGTGCAATACTAAAATATTATCTATAAAGATGTAGTGTGTGTGTATGTACTTGGCTGACTTGTCAGAACTGTAGGGAGCGTCAACCACTGTCATTTCTGTTTCTGAGAGGTGTTTTGCAGACATTTTCTTCTTGAATACAGTTTTGTGCAATGCTTGTCTGTCAATCTTCTCATGGTGCTCTGCCTCTGATTTTGTCCCCAGGGGACGTGTAAGGGTGAGCGGACATTCAGGAGCTGTTACATCTCGTGGGACAGCGTGGATACGAATCTTGACAGATTCAGAAATCTGCAGATTGATGCTGATGAAGTGAAGAGCAGATGAGGTTGAACTGAGGGGACAGTGGAGGTGGCTCCGTTTCATGACCTGAATACAGAGCTGTATTTAATCTTGGCTTTTCCTCTCGAAGAAAGGCTTTCTGGGAGAATGAGGGAAGCAGAGAGGTTTGTGATGGAGGCTATCGGGATGGTACTAAGGCTCCACAGCAGCCCCATGTAAGGGTAGTGAAGGGCAAAGAGGTGGAGCAGTCCCTGTGGGAGCTGTCTCCCTGTGACTGGTGGGTGCACAGGGAGGTGGGAACAGAGGAACCAGGTTGAGAAGTGCCACGAGAAGTGACAACCATCTCACTCTGACACCATGCTGAAAGGTGGGACACCAAGAACTCCTGCTGGCAGCTGGTTTCCTTCTTTATCAGATAATGCTGCTCTTTCTGAACCTCCCTGGAAATCACAATTGTGGATCCTTATTAAATACTTGGATGGTCATGTAGGCCTAAGGAGTTCCGTTTATCATGTAATAACGGCATGCGAGATCTTCCTTCTTACTGCTGTGTTATGAAGGTTGGTTCACATTGTGGGCCTGGGAGGTGACACGTGTGGGTGAGTAGCTACCCTGATAGTGTTTTTTGTGCTGACTAATCTTCAAGCAGCACGGGGGTGAGGCACAGTCAGGCTATCCTCACGGCAAACATGTTCAGGTTACCTCCATTCATTTGAAATGTCGGGGTAGACATAGGCTGCTCTTATTTGATGTCTCCTCTCTGGAGGCATTTAATGCTGGGTTGGGTGGGGCTTTGACCAGCCTGATCCAGTGGGAGGTGTCCCTGCCCATGGCAGGGGGTGAAACTGGATGGGCTTCAAGGTTGTTTCCAACTTAAACCATTCTATGAATCTCTGAAACAGAATCATCTGGTCTCAGCTCAACGACTGCCTGTGAAGTCAGCTGCTCTGGACTGAGCACAAGGTGAATCAAGGCTGATTTCTGGAGAGGTGCAGTTGGACCTTTGATTCCCGTTTCTCCCTGTTTTTTTCAGTACTGAGCTTTGAGCCAGGATAGTTTGTAGGGTTTTTCCTGAATATTTTTGTTTTCTTTGAAGGTTATTGTGGATGAAAAACATGCCAGTTGCAGCTCTTTTGGGGTGGAGTCCACCCAAGAGCAGAGGGGTATGAGGCTGCCCTTAGTCAGCTGGCGGCAGTGCAGTTCAGAGGGGAGATGGCAGCAGCCCAAATTCTGCAAACAACCCATTTGTCCCCTGCAGGTCAGCTGGGCTCATCCAAGACTGCAGCCAAGACGTGGGCCTGAGCACTGTCTTGGCGGAGCTTGGTGGAGACAGGGTCTGCTGCTGAAACTATTGGTGAATATTTACAATTCTTAGCTGTTTGGGGGCCATGTGTGGTGTCTTTGCCTTGGAAGCCAAAGGAACTTTGCCTTTGTCAGTTGGTTTATGATTCTTGTGTCTGAGGATGTTACCAGCACGTCTAACACCGTGTGTGCTTGTGGATCCAAGTCAGAACAGCTGAGGATGCCTCGGGTCAAAAGCATGTGAAGCCACGGATCTCGCTCTGCAGACCTGGCACCAAATTCTTTGATATCAGTGACAACAAATATGATGAGTTCTTTTGCCTCATTGAATGGAGAGCTGTGACACGGCCTTGGGTTACCAGTGAGATGCTTCTCCAAATAAGTGAGTGATTTCTTCAAAACAGGACGTTGGATCTGGTGTCTGGACCTTCCTTTCCTGAAAGAGGTCCCTGCTCCAGTTGCATTCCCTGGTGTGTAAACAGATGCTCTCTGCTCCTTGACTCTGCTCCTGGCACCTGGAGGCAATTCTGCTCAGTGCTGGGAGCGGGAACCTTTGCTTTTAATCGGTGGGGACTGAGCTCCATACTGACCATGTTCCAGTGTCCACTCCTGCCTGCTTTCTGCTGCCCCTCACTTGTGTTTCACTGCCTGTGTTCCACCAGACTCTTGTTCCTGGAGAAGCAGGACTGGGGGACTGGACTGAGTGGATCCCCCTATCCCATCTCCTCCCCTCAAAGCAGGTATTTGCAGTAAAATGTATTGAGGCTGAACCCCAATCTCATTAAATGCAATCCTCCCTCTCGTGCAGACGCTCCTGGGGAACCGGTGCCACCAGATAAAGTTCATTCCTGAGCTCAAGCCTGTTGCCTCCTGCTCAGTAGCTGATAAGAGAACCATGATGCTTGCTTCATTTCTATTAAAATGATATGGGCACGCTCCAGTAAGACGGGTCTCTGCCACAGTTCTGTCACTTATCCATTGCACAAGGGCACCAGGTGCTGCTGCTGGTATTCAGCATTCCCTTCCCTCCAGACAGAATGTGCTGGTACTAGAATTGCACGTGCTGGGAAATGTGAGTTGGGGGACATATGGAAGGGGCTCATGTTTTTGTACCAATTATGATTGGTTTTTTTAAAGCTGTAAACACATGAAGCTTTTGAAAGTTGCTTTAGGCTGTGTGAGGGCAGCTCCTGCAGAGCGGGAGAATGATTTGGTGTGACAGGATCAGCTTCTGTATGAAAACTGTCATAAACCTCCCCCTTTGGAGGCGTTTCCTTGGGTTGGAAGGGGACACAGAGGCGTTCTCCTTCCTGGCTCAGGAACCTGAGTGAAGTGGGTTGGCTGAGGGCTTTATAGCCCAAGGAAAACTCGAGCTCTTCTGCCAGCAGAGAAGCATTGGGTTTGGCAGCACTGGCAGTCGAAGTGCAGGGGGATGAAGCAGGGCTGGATTGGTGACCAGGGGACCTGTGGCAGAGGGGCTCTGCTGAGCTGCTGCTGGCCTGAGGCTCAGGATGAGTTTTGGGAGTGCTGAGGGTGAGGAAGCCCAGCTTGAGATGGATGAGCTGCTGAGGTGCAGACGTTTGCAGGGAGGTGTGGTAGTGGAGGAAGCTGGGTCTCACTTCAGAGGGAAGAGGTTTGGGCTCTGCCTTCCCAGATGAGCGGAGCAGAAGGAGCCCAGGAAAGGAAACACTTGCTTCACAGGGATGCTTGAGGTCTCCTTGCTCAACTGGAACAAATTGCCCATCTTCCTGATCAATCACCTTCCTCAACTTTCCAGTTCTCCTCTCGCTCCTATTTCTCTGCCTTTTGCAAATATCACACAACTCTCCCACCATTTGAATTCCCCGTTTTCCCCCATCACTTTCTCTTTTTGTTCATACTCTTTGTTTGCCTCTTCTTTATATGTACCTCTCTCCTCTCTTCCACTCTTGGTTCCTCACTTTCTCTCCTCTCGTGGCTCTGCATTCTCCCATCCCCCTTCTCCGCTTTCATAATGCTTTTAGCCTGGCAGCACTCCACGCTCTCTGGAAAGCTGGTGGGGTACAGCAGAAAGCCCCAGAGTTGCTGTTTAGCGTGCTGGCAGCTGCCCAGACGTGTTTCTGTATCTGGTCTGCTCTAAAGTCGGGAGCCATCTGACAGTGGTTTTGTTCATAGCTGTATTGTTTGTGCTGTTTTCCCCAGCCTTGGCAATTGCTGTTCTCTCTTTCACCTCTTTGGGCTCTGCTTGCTGGCAGCAGGGGCTGAATAATGTCTGCCTGGAAATTGTGGGGCTCTGCAACTGTGGTTTCGCCTGTCCAAACAATTCTGCAATAACAAAAGATGTCAGTGTTAAATTATCGCTTCCAAGAGCTTAAAATCCCATTTTGCTGGCATCTGGACTCTTAAATGTCTCTGGTTTTCATGCTGGTTGTGAGGGTAATATTGAGTGTTCTGTGGATGCCATAAGTTATCCATCAGTTAGTTTGGATACAAACAAGAAACCAAAAATGAAACACACACCTTTCTCTTGCACCTGGAAGGATGAATGTTAAAGAAACAATGCATGAGACCTCACTTGTGTCCAGTTCTGGGGTGCTCAGCCCAGGAAGGACATGGATATGTTGGAGTGAGGCTAGAGGAGGCGATGGACCTCATCTGAGGGCTGGAGCATGTCTAGTATGAGGTCAGGCTGAGAGCTGGGGTTGTTCAACCTGGAGAAGAAAAGGCTGAGAGGAGACCTTAGCACAGCTTCCAGCGCTGAAAGGGGCTCCAGGGACCTTGGAGAAGGCCTCTGGATCAGGGAGGGCAGGGAGAGGATGAGGGGGAAGGTTTTGAGCTGAAGAGATTGAGATGAAATTTTAGGAAGGAATGTTTTCCTGTGAGGGTGGGGAGGCGCTGGCCCAGGTTGCCCAGAGCAGTGGTGGCTGCCCCGTGTCTGGAGGGGTTCAAGGCCAGGTTGGATGGGGCTTGGAGCCCCTGATCCAGTGGGAGGATGAGACTCGGAGGTCCCCAACCCATTTCCAGATCAGTGATCAGCAGGTTGCTCTCCGTGGGCGCTGTGGCCTCTCTCCCCTGGGAAGATAACCACTCTGGGCCCTGAGTCAGGACCCACCCCGGCCTGGGTACCCAGGTGCCCCCGGCCTGGGCCGCAGAGCGGGGCCGTTGCCGCCAGGGGTCGCTGCTGGATCGCGCAGGCGGCTGCTCCGCGGAGCCAGGGGAGACTGAGGGGGTGGGAGCGGGTTTAGGTTTGGACTAGACGTCAGGAGGGATTTCGAGATTTCCTGACGATGGGGATGGGGCAACCCAGGCCCTGGCCCAAGCTGCCCCTGCCCTGGGGTTCGGGGGCGGGGCTGGGTGAGACCTGAGTCCCGGGTCCCAACTGTTCTGTGGTGCTGTGGGCAGGGAGTGATGCTCACCAGCATCTCAGTTCTAGAAAGATAAATCTGAGAAGAACTAGCAAACTGGCAGAGCTGGCCTGTGTCTTGAGGTAAATGCAGCTTTCGGCTGTTTCACCACCTTGACTGGGAACTGAGCCTGTTTTTTTCTTTTCTTTTTTTTTTTAGCCAGACTCAAGTTTTTCTTTTAAAAACAAACATCTCTTATATATCAAGCAGACTTGTTTTGACACGTAATTAACTTAATTTAGGTGGTTTCATAGAGTTCAGCAGCGGCTCAAAATCCTGGTTTTCCACCTGACCTGATATATCGATCGTGCTGGTGTTTCCTCCATAAATCTCCTTCTGTTTCTGTGCAGCTGTAATTGCATTTTAGGAAGGGGAAATCGGCTGTGCCCAAGCCACCCAAGGTGCATAATTACTCCACTGAAATGCCTCCAGAGGTGAGTGTGAGCTGAGTGTCTGTGGCGAGGCTGCAGGCTCTGGGAGTTTCTGCCCCAGTCTGTGTATGGGGTGTTGGATGGGCTGGAGGGGCAGGATGGGGACAAACCCTGGACAATACCAGAACAGCTTTCAAATTGCCTCCTGCTAACAGGGCAATGATTTCCAAAGCCTTTCCAGCAGAAACCCCTTCTTACCGGGTGAGATGGGGCAGGATTTCAGCCATGAGCTCTTCTGACCTCCTTTTTCAGGTCAACCTTCTTCAAGACCCTTGGGAGCTTTCATTCTGGAAACCAACTACAAGCCCATTGGGATGTTGTCTTCCCTGATTTCTCATCAGTCAAAACCCACACTGCAAAAGCCAAGAGGGGTTTGGGTCTTTGCATTCCCCCTGCCCTGTGGAGCAGTTTGCATGTCTGTTCCTTGCTGGAGCAATTGCAGGCCCTTCTCGTGTCATACGTAAAATGCCGAGTGTTAGAGATCACCTGTCCCAGCCGTGGATTTGCTTCTGTTTGTGCTAAAGTGATGTGTGTACATTGTGTGAGGATGTGGTTGCCTGGGGGACTGCACAGAATTCCGAAGCTTTGATGCATGTTTCTGCATGCACCTGACCTCGGTTTGTTTATCTCCAGATGTGCATGCCCAATCCAGCTGTTCCTTCATGCTGTAATCAGGTAATTTTAGTAAGAATTGAGTAAAGGCAGCATGTCATCACCACAGTAACGTTACTGTGTTGTAAATGCACATCAACTGTTGCAAATATGAAGGAAATTTGTTATCTGTCAGCACTGAGCCTTTCTGGGACTTAGCTTTGTCCCCATCCTGCTTTCAGTCAAACCTTAATGGGGAGACTGGGCAGGTCAAAGGTGCTGAGATCTTCATTCATTCAGCACACACCAAAGTCGGAAAAAACCCAACGTGGGGTCCCAAGGCTGCACGCACAGATGGTTCCTGCATGAGGGACCCTTTGGGACACAGCCTCCTCTCTTTGTTCTGCTGCAGCTTGGAGTGGGGTGGCTTTTTTCAATGCTTTCTTGCAACACAGCAGAAGCTGTGCAGAACCCGTTATTCTGAGGATGCAGCTCCTGCCCCTAACCAGTAGCTGGCTTGTTATGCTTGCTGCCAGCTGGGTTTATGAATGGGCTGCTCGTCATCCCAAAGGTGCCCTGTGCGTTGCAGCCAGACCGCGGCTCAAAGGTTGCCTGGGCTGCTCCCTGTGCCTCCCTGCACAGCACATCTGCTCTGCCTGGGAAGCGCACCACTCATGCAAGGACGCAGGCTTAACCAGAACTGCCCCCCTCACTGCTGCAAGCTGGAAATGCTGATTTCCTAAGGGCTTTAGATCAGGGTTGGGTACCTGGAGGTGCTGTGATTGGAGCACTTTCTGCCCTGGAGCAGCAGGG
>WAAB01019557.1:15282-28859 GCA_013389865.1 Piaya cayana | reverse complement strand
ATTTCTGATACAAGCCAGGAATACTGATACAGGAATTCTGATACAAGTCAAAGAACTGTGACTCTCAAAGACATCTTTTGGAGACATCATCTTCTGATGAGAATCAGCTCCAGGAACAAGGAGCGCCCTCAAGCACTGCGAGGGAAAAACAGTGAGCAAAACAATCACACTGCTTGTCTGCCGGGGTTGCTAAGGTCGAACAGGAACCTCGGGAGCTGGGCTGGCCGGGAACACCGTGCCAAACATGGGACCAGAATCAGATTTGCCCCATTCCTGCATGTGTTCAAGGCCAGGTTGGATGGGGCCCTGGGTAGCCTGGTCCAGTGGGATGTCCCTGCCTATCACAGGGGGTTGGAACTGGATGATCTTTAAGGTCCCTTCCAACTCAAACTATTCTATGATTCTATGACCAGAATCTCACCCATTGAGTAGAAACACAGGGTGCCAAACGTGTCACACCGGTGGGTCTGTAGCACAGGTCAATCTCTCTTCTACAGCACAGAGGGGAGGGAAGGTACCTGAAATGCTACCAGCAGTTTCCTGGAGCCATTTGTACACTTCAAACCAGGGGATTTTCTTTCTTTCCTTGCCCTTAATAAGTTATACATTTTATTTAACTCACACTGAGAGATTATCAGAAAAGTTTAAATGATTCAGAAGAACAATGCCCCCTGATTTCCCATTCGTGCTCCTGCTTCTCATACGCGCTGCTGAAAACTAGGTCAAGCCTATGATGTATATTTTACATTGTAGGAGAGAACAAAATACCCTGCTGCCTTGTTTGGCTGAAGCCATCTTCCGAATAAACAATAAGAGTATCCAAAACTACTGTATCAAAGCGTTTGGGATGAAAAGCGCAGCCTCGCTGCTTCACGTGTGGATAAACACACGGATATCACTGAGTTCTCCACGGCATCCCAGGCTAAAGGAGGGGCTGCTCTCCTGCAGTTCCTCACTGCCATCTCCTCTTCTCTCACAGTACCATCGTGGCACCACAGGGAACAAATCAAACATAAATGGTTCCCAAACAGCCCTAGAATTCAAGCATTGAATAAACATCAGCTACGAGGACAGGCTGAGAGAGTTGGGATTGTTCAGCCTGGAGAAGAGGAGGCTGAGGGGAGACCTCATTGCTCTCTACAACTACCTGAAAGGAGGTTGTGGAGAGGAGGGAGCTGAGCTCTTCTCCCAAGGGACAGGGGACAGGACGAGAGNGCAAAATGGCTTTAAACTGGAAGGGCGAAGATTCAGATTAGACATTAGAAAGAAATTCTTCATGCTGAGGCTGGGCAGGCCCTGGCCCAGGTTGCCCAGAGCAGTGGTGGCTGCCCCATCCCTGGAGGGGTTCAAGGCCAGGTTGGATGGGGCTTGGAGCAACCTGATCCAGTGAGAGGTGTCCCTGTCCATGGCAGGGGTGGGACTGGATGGGCTTTGAGGTCCCTTCCAACCCAAACCATTCTGTGATTCTACTGTAAGCAAAATTAATTATTTAAGGAAAATGTTCTGCTTGCAAAGGGATGAAAATCACAGAATCGCATCAAAACACCTCCAGAGGTGTTGGCTGCTTTTTGAGACAGAACAGAAAAAAACAAGAAGCTGTCCATGTCCATGGTTTGTTTGCTGCAGGAAAGAATTAATAGCTTCCAAGTACTATGGCTATAAAGAGAAATCAGCAGGAAGAGCCATTTTCCCTTGCGAAGAGCATTCCCAAGAGAATATAAACTCTGAGTAGCCAAATGAGTTACAATTAAATGAAAACACTATTTGCTCTCTTCATATTTGACGTTGAAGAGGTTTTTTATTTAAGAACACCCCAGCGATCTGGAAATGCTGCCAAAGGCTTTGCTCTGCAGCAACTCACACCAGCTCTTGGCCACTGGAGCCAAGCGGCTGTGTCTTTCAGCTCCCTCTTCAGAAACTCATCAGCTCATATTTCAACACCATCGAATACTGGGGTTTGCATCTGGATTCAGATGCCCTGACATTTCATGGGCCTGAACTCCTCTCTGGTTCGAGATATCCTGACCAACCGCAGCGAGCAGACACTGCGCCTCAAGAGTGGAGAGAACCAGGAACCTTACATGTCTCTGTGGACACCGAGATGACCATCAAGTGAGTTCTTTTTGAAACAGAAGATATTCCAGCTTCTTCTGAATTCTACTAAGACTTTACCATCATTAACATCCTCAAGAAAAGGCTCTTTCCACTGCTTAATCACTTCTTCACACAACGCACATCTCTGCTTTCAGCACAGCCCTGCAGGTGTCATTTGCTCAGCTCCAAGTTCTTGCATTAGGGAAGAGTCAACAGTCGCTCCCCATGCCCCGATTCCACTCCCTTAGGATTTCACACCCTTTAACATATTTTTTCAGGCTGAGAAATCCCAGTCTAACCGTCCTTCCAGTGAAAACACTCCTCTACCTCCTATCTTCCCTGCTACCTTTTGTATCCTCGTTCTCCCATCACCTCAAGACAGGTGTCCCGCAAGTAAACGGATTCAAATCTAGTAGGGATTTTGCCCATGACATCATCACAGAATCACAGAAACATGGCTTGGAAGAGACCTCAAAGCCCACCTAGTTCCACCCCCTGCCATGGGCAGGGTCACTTCCCTCTGGATTTGGTTCCTCCAAGCCCAATCTAACCCGGTCTTGAACCCCTCNAGTCATGGTCAGCTCAGTCCCTATCACTGCCTGCACCTTTTGGAATTTCGCCTCCTCAGTATGGACTTAAATTCCCCAACTACATCTTGTGCACTCCTATTATTTCAAATCCCTTTTGCAGTTTCCATACCTGGCATTCATCTTCTTGACCATAAAACAGCTTTAAGAACACGCCTTCGCTTTTCCCCACTCTTTACAGCTCGTTCGTGAATATACGGAGTTGCAGAGGCGCCAGCAGAGACTCCTCCAAGGTGACTGGCTGCTCTTATTTCCCCTTGTTGCCCGGGTCCAATCCACAAACCAAGCTCAACATCTTCTTTTTCTTTTTTATCAACAAACACTGACCAAGCAATCCCACTTTCTCCCCACTGAGCTCTGCCAGAGCCACTTGGGAGCAGAACCATGTAGAAGCACAGTGAAAGGGTGGTGTCCATCTCCTAAGATACACTGAGATGCCATTAACTATTTGAAAGTTAATCTTCAAGAAAAGGTGTTCAAGACCAGGTTGGATGGAGCTTTCAGGAACCTGATTCAGGGGGAGGTGTCCCTGCCCACGGCAGCATGTGGGATCTAGCCTGGCTTTGAGGTGCCTTCCAACCCAAACCATTCCACGATTCTATTTTCCCTTTTTTGCCCCAGTGAGAGGACAGCACTGACCTTAATGTGTCTGTTCATAGCAGTAGACTGAGCAGCTCGAACTAAACCTTCTAATTCAGCACCACTGAAGTTTTTAGTCTCGACTGCCAGTTCTGCAATGTCCACGTCTTCAGCCAGCAGCTGGTGTTCCCGCATCCGGACTGTGTGGATATGAAGAATCTGAAATCGGCCCTTCTCATCCGGCAAGCCTGAGATTTTAAACAAAACTCAAGTTATTCAGTGCCTCGGCACAGCATCTGCAGCAAAACCCTTCACTCTCCTCATCAGTCCAACCTCTAACAGCTCTTCCTCAGCACCAGAGACTCATTCTTTCAAGCAGAATATCTGACAAAGCTTTTTGTTGGAGAATATTCAAGTAGAAAACTTCCCACAACAAACTGATTAGCGTCACCACCAAACGGGAGTGAAAAAGCGCACTGCTTGGTGCCTTTCATAGAATCATAGAATCACCAGATTGGAAGAGACCCATCGGATCGTTGAGTCCAACCATTCCCACCAATCTCTAACCCATGCCCCTCAGTACTTTCCTCTAGGTTCCTCCAAGTTGGTTGTTCTCAAGCTTTCACAACAGGAATTCACCTCACATAAAGGAAATGGGGTAGGTCCCTCAGCACCCCTAAATCCAGTTCCACCTTGTAATTATCACAGAATTCGAGAATCACTGAACAGTCTGGGTTGGAAGGGAACTTAAAAGATCCAGTCCAACCCTCTGCCACACGCCAGGATGCTTCTGATCAGACCTGGTTCCTCAAAGTCCCATCCAACCTGGCCCTGCACACTTGCACCAATGGGGCAACTGCAACTTCTCTGGGCAACCTGGGCCAGGGCCTCTCCACCCTCATCATAAAATATTTCTTCCTCGAACCCTGTCTAAATCTCCCCTCGGTCCATTTAAAACCATTCCCCCTCATCCCGTCCCTGCAGTCCCTCCTAAAGAGTCCCTCCCCAGCTTTCCTGGAGCCCCTTTCAATGATGGAAGCTGCTCTAAGGCCTCCCCAGAGCCTTTTCTTCTCCAAGCTAAAAACCTTCACCTCTCTCAGCTTTTCTTGACAGGAGCAGCATTCCAGCCCTCTGACCATTTTCTCTGGACCCGCTCCGGTGAGACCACCTCCTTTAATCTTCTTTTTCTGACCAACACTTCTTTAGAAGCTCTTTTTATTATTCACCCCATCCCTTGCCAAACTCAGAGCTTTCCTGCTCCCACCTCTCCACATCCCAGCAGTGCCCCTGTACTCTTCCCAGGATCCCTGTCCCTGGCTGCACTGCCTGTGTATTTCCTCCTTATCCTTCAGGAGGTTCTCACTGAGCCACGCTGCTCTCCTGCTCTCCCTGCCTAATTTCTCACACGTGGGAATCAAGAGCCTTTTTGTGCTCCTCCAAGGGCAGCCAGCTCTGTTCTGCTCCTTTATCCCTACGGGTGGTTTCCCAGGGGGTCCCTTTTGGTTTAATAACTGGAAGTTTGCTCTCCCAAAATCCAGAGTCACCACTCACAGTGTTCAGGTCCACAATTGAATCCTTACTTCCCCAGTTCACACCTTACCAAAGAAGTTCAGCACCTCTGCCATCATGGCTAACTATTAAAATTCCAATATTTATTTGCTGTTATATTTAAGGAGGAATTTCTTCACCATGAGGGTGGGGAGGCTCTGGCCCAGGTTGCCCAGAGCAGTGATGGCTGCCCCACTGCTGGAGGGGTTCAAGGCCAGGTTGGATGGGGCCTGGAGCCCCTGATCCAGTGGGAGGTGTCCCTGCCCATGGCAGGGGGGTTGGAACTAGATGATCTTTAAGGTCCCTTCCAACCCAAACTATTCTAGGACATGTGAGCGTACGGACCGTGACACGCCAGCTTGCTTACCGATCTCCATTTTCACCTCCAGCCTCCCTGGCCTCAGCAGAGCCTCATCGATCAGGTCAGGTCTGTTCGTCATTCCTAAATTCAAAGGTAAAAAAAACAGAATAAGCATCATCTGAAAGTACCAAGTGGCTCTCCAGCTCCTGAACGCAGCCCACAGAGCTAGGGAGGTAGCTTAGAGTCTGCAGAAAACAGACAAAAGATCCATCTTCAGAAATACTGGAAGAGTCAACAGGGAAACGGGGATCAAACCTGTCCCTGTGACTGCCCTGCACTGTCCTCGTGCCAGGACAACCAGAGAAGCCCCACTCCTTCGTACACCGGTAAATCAATGCGCACCATCCTTTGCAAGCTTTCTTTAAACAATTAAACACACCAGAAGCTGCAGGAGGGGTTTGTTGAGAGCACAATAGCAGCCGATTACAGCCCTGTCTCCTTTTAATCCTGCTCCTGCTGCTCGTTAAACAGCAGCCACTCAGTCCAGATTAGTCCAAACAGATTCCGTACCCGTAACAATAACTCAGTTGAACTGTAGCGATGAAATCCCTGTTTTCAACCAGACCCCATGACAGAGAAGGTAAGGGTCATCCTACCGATCACCAGGATGTTGTTGAGCTGCTCTACTCCATCAATTTTTGACAGCAACTGGTTGACGACGGTGTCGTGGACGCCGGTGCTGCCCGCCATGCTTCCTCTCTGCTTACAGATCGCATCAATCTCATCGAAAATGATGATGTGCACACCACTGTTTGCTCCGAGCTGGTGGAGAGAAAAACACGTCAGGAACGGCACATGGAATCCCTGAGAGGGATCCAAACAAAACTGCAACTTCTCAACCAGCTCAGCCACAGAGACACAGAACAACGATACCTCCCAGTGGTTTTTGTGTCACATTATCACAGAACAAGAGAATCACTGGGTTGGAAAAGACCTCTTCAATCATCGAGTCCCACTGTTCCTATCAAACACTAACCCATGTCCCTGAGGACCTTATCCACCATNAGGACCCAGTATTTGGCCTCGTTAAACCTCATGCCGTTGGTCTCAGCCTGTTTAGATCCCTTTGGAGCCTCCCGACCCTCCAGCAGATCCACACTTCCACCCAGCTTAGTGTCATCTGCAACTTGCTCAGGGTGCACTCGATGCCTTCATCCAGGTCATTGATGAAGACATTGAACAGGGCTGGACCCAGCACTGAGCCCTGGGGGACACCCCTTGTCACTGGCCTCCAGCTGGATTTAACTCCATTTCCCACCACTCTCTGGGCCCTCCAGTCAACCAGTTTTCCACCCAGGAGAGTGTGCGCCTGTCCAGGCCAGAGGCTGACATTTCCCTCAGCAGAATTCTGGGAGAAACTGTATTAAAGGCTTCGTTGGAGTCCAGGAAGATCCACCCACAGCCTCTCCCTCATCCAGCAGCCGAGTCACGTTGTCATAGAAGGCGATCAGGTTAGTTTGGCAAGACCTGCCTTTTGTGAATCTGTGTTGGCTGGGCCTGATGCCCTGATTCTTTTGCAAGTGCTTCATGGCCGCACTCAAGATCACCTGTTCCATGACTTTCCCTGGCACTGAGGTCAGACTGACAGGCCTGGAGTTCCCTGGATCCTCCCTGCGACCCTTCTTGTTGATGGGCACAACATCAGCCAGCCAATACGTGGGCATCAGACCCTTCCAGAGCAACATCTTGCCACAGCGGGTGGTGGGCTTTGCCAAACCCCAGGGCTTCACAGCTGATGTCGGTGAGAGGAGCAGCATGTCAAGGGCCTGGACAGCCCAGGAAGAGCACAAGCCCAGAGCTGGAATGGGCAGCTCCAACAAAGGGCCCCAGTACTGAGAAAGCCCCCTACAAGGGGGATGGAGAGCAAAGAGCAGCTGTGGAGGGATGCACCCAACAAGAAACACCCCGGCTTGTACTACAACGGGGAAAGACAGAGCTTGCCACAACAGCTTTGCTCGTGGCATTTTTAAGAAGCCCATTTGTTCCGTGCCAGACAGGAGCAGAACTGCTTGTTTCCAGGTTCACTCAAAGGTGACGCAGTTGCAGCTGGGAAGAGAACAGGACACTTTTTGTGACTGTGTTATGAAGGGTTTTCCCTTCATACTCCTCCTCTACAACATCTTTTGTGGACAGGAGAGACCATGTTAACACCAGGTAAATTTGCTGTCCCTGGCAACCTGCCCCACACACAAGTCATTACAATACCAACCTTTTGGAGACCTTTTTAATCTCACAGCTTGTCATCAGGACCATCCCCTCCAGCCAATATAAAACTTATTTTAACAGGTGTGTTATTGCAGAGGAAAAGCCACTCACAGCTCTGGTTGCCACAGCCAGAGAGAAGGAGACTGTTTACATCTGCACAGGTTAGCATGCGAAGCTGACTTATTGATTAATTAATCTTTTGAGGAAAATTCAATTATTTCAATACAGGTTGGAGGACAACGTGACTGAGAGCAGCCGTGCAGAGAAGGAGTTGGGGTGTTGATTGATGAGAAGCTCAACATGAGCCAGCAACGTGTGCTCACAGCCCAGAAACCAACCATCACCTGGGCTGCATATAGAGCAGCGTGGCCAGCAGGGTGAGGGAGGGGATTCTGCCTCTCTGCTCCGCTCTAGTGAGACCCCCACCTGGAGTCCTCTGTCCAGTTCTGGAATCCTCAACATAAGAAGGAGACGGAACTGTTGGAACAGGTCCAGAGGAGGCCACTGAAAGGATCAGAGGGCTGGAGAACCTCTGGTATGAGGACAGGCTGAGAGAGTTGGGGTTGTTCAGCCTGGAGAAAATAAGGTTCCAAGGAGAACTTAGAGCAGCTTCCAGGAAAGCTGGGGAGGGACTTTTTACAAGGACATGGAGCAATGGGACCAGGGGGAATGGCTTTAAATTGGAAGAGGGAAGATTTAGACTAGATGTTAGAAAGAAATTCTTCACCATGAGGGTGGGAAGGCCCTGGCCCAGGTTGCCCAGAGCAGGGGTGGCTGCCCCATCCCTGGAGGAGTTCAAGGCCAGCTTGGTTGGGGCTTGGAGACCCTGATCCAGAGGGAGGTGTCCCTGCCCAAGGCAGGGGTGCGGAACTGGGTGGGCTTTAAGGTCCCTTTCAACCCAAACCATTCCATAATTTTAAACCAGTATCAAACCTGCAGTCTCCTTAGTCATAAACAAAATTAAGGAACACTACGTCCTTTGCTAATATCTGCTGGAAAGCTTCCCCTGTCTTTAAATATGACTCACCTGACATCGTGTTTTGCTTACCAGAAAATCATAGAATCACCAAGTTAGAAAAGACCTCTTGGATCATTGAATCCAACCATTCCTATCTGCCACTAACCCATGTCCCTCAGCATTTCATCTACCCATCTTTTAAACCCCTCCAGGGATGGTGATTCAACTCCCTCCTTGGGCAGCCTCTGACAGTGCCCAATGACCCAGAACTGAGCCCTGGGGACACCACTTGGAACTGGCCTCCAGCTGGAGTTAACTCCATCTACCGCAACGCTCTGGGCCTAGCCAGCCAACTAGTTTTCTACCTGGGCCAGGGCCTCCCCATCCACATTGTGAAGAACTTCTTTTAAACAACTCTGCAAGGGATGGATCCAATCAACCAAGGAGACCGGCTGCCCCTGCAGGCTCTAGGTTCACTTTTTCAGCTCATGGTGGGGAATCTGCAGAGCGCTGCTGCTCAGTGATCAGCAAGGCACCACCATAATCACAAGCAGTGACTCGGTCTTTCAATGCAAGAGGCAGTTTTCTGATTATTAACCTCCTTCCTGGCCATTCTGCAGGCACATCCATACCGACCCCGCAGTTTATGTTTGCATTACCCTTCTTTGTTCCTCCTCAGCATCAGCAAACAGCTTGCGGATGTTGGCCTCGGATTCCCCCACGTATTTATTGAGGATTTCGGGACCGTTGACCACTTTTGGCTCCCTGGCATTCAGCATCTTGCCAATCTGCCTTGCCATGAGGGTTTTCCCACAGCCTGGAGGTCCATACAGGAGAATGCCCTTCACGTGCTTGCAGCCTGGAACAAGAGGGAACACGTTCAGAGTGCAGGAAAACAAGGGAATCACTGTCGATGGCAGGGGTGATTCATAGAATCACAGACTCCCTGTCCTTGAAAAAGCCCACTGAGCTCATCCAGTCCAACCTTCAACCCAATCCCACCGTGCTGACTGAATCCTGTCCCCACGTGCCATGGCCACACGGTTTTTGAACCCCTCCAGGGATGGAGACTCTCCCCCTGCCCTGGGCAGCCTCTGCCAGGGCTTCACCACTCTGGCAGGAAAGAGTATTTTTCCCAATATCCAATCTCAGCCTCCCCTGGTGCAGCTTGAGGTCATTTCCTCTCATCTCATCACTTGTTACTTAAGAGAACAGACCAGCACCCATCTCCCCACAGCCTCCTGTCCAGGAGCTGCAGAGAGCCCTGAGGTCTTCCCTCAGCTTCTTCTTCTCCAGATCAAACAGCCCCAGGTCTCTAAGCTGCAACCAGAACCGCTCTGCCCCAGCCCCATTCCCTTCTCTGGACGTAGGCCAGCCCCTCAATGTCTTTGCTGACTGAGGGGCCCAAAACTGAATCCAGGATTCGAGGTTTGGCCTCACCAGTGCCAGGGGGACAATCCCTGCCCTGCTGCTGCTGCCCACCCCTTGGCTGATCCAAGCCAGGGTGCTGGTGGCCTTCTTGGCCACCTGGGCCACTGCTGGGTCATGTTCAGCTGCTGTCACCCAACATGCTCAGGTCGTTTCCAGCCCCTCTTCCCAAGGCAGGAGCTGCACGGGGCTGTTGTAACCCAAGTGCAGGACACAACACTTGGCCTGGTTGAACCTCATACAGGTGACCTCAGCCCAGTCTGTTCCAATCCCCCTGCAGAGCCTCCCTGCCCTCCAGCATATCAACATTCCCAACATCTTGCAGAGCTGTGCATCAGCCTCAGCTCTGCTCGGTGCCTTTATGAGTGAAATTCAAATTCAGCATTGCCAGCGTGGATCTGAGCCGTTCAAACGACCCAGCAACTTCCAAGAACGGTCCACAGAGCAGCCCAACTGTTCTCCCATGCGTTAGGCACACGGAGTTAATGGGCAAGGACTTAAAGCCTGAGTTATAACTTCTGGTCAGCAGTAACACGCAATGGAGATCACTCAGTAATCATGGCAATGACACCAGTCAGCCCCCAGCACCCAGGAGCAGGTCCCAGGGATGCTGCTCTCCCCAGGCACTGAGGGGCTCCAGAGATGTTTCCACCTCACTGCACGCCCTGAACACCAAGCACAGACGCACCAGCAACAGGACAAGCAGGTACCACGTCTGCTCCTCCTAGAGGGACACCCCGTGCCAGCACAGGCAACCTGCCTGCCCAGAGGAGTTGCAACCAAGTCTAATTTGTAGGCATGTAAGGAAAATGAAGCATCAAACCCTTAAAGTTACTCGACTGTGAGCTCCCAGGGCAGACACTGACCAAACACATCAATCTGATTGTGCAAAGAGAAAATGAGGAATATCCCATACGAATGCTTCATGTTTTACCCCTGTACAAGGCATTAATGAGTCTCACCTACGAAATCAAGTTCTGATTCCAAAAATATAGGACAATTACTGTCAAAATTGAAGGTGATGCCTAAAAGCCACTAGAACCTCAGGCCAAAGGCTTGGTCTGGAACTGGAAAGACCTGAAAACTTCTCATTTATTCAACCAACAGGACTTTGCTCACTGTGCATGACAGCTGGCAATTAAATTCCCTTCTTTAGGGAAACAGAAGGTGCAATGGGTGCAGGTTAATCACAGGATGATTAAGGTTGGGACAGATCTCCAAGCTCAACCAGTTCAACCATCAGTCCAACCCCACCACGCTGACTGAACCATGTACCGAAGCCTCACAGCCACATGGTTTTTGAACCCCTCCAGGGATGGAGACTCCTCCCTGTCCTGGGCAGCCTCTGCCAGGGCTTCACTGCTCTGTCAGTAAAGAATTTTTTTCCAAATATCCAATCTGAACCTCCCCTGGTGCAACTTGAGGACATTTCCTCTTGTCCTACCAACTTGGGAGAAGAGCCCAGCACCCACCTCACCACAACCTCCTTTCTGGAAGCTGCGGAGAGCAATGAGGTCTCCCCTCAGCCTCCTTTGCTCCAGGCTCCAAAATTCCAGTTCCCTCAGGCGCCGCTCATAATGCTTGTTCTCCAGCCCCTTCCCTAGCTCCATTCCCATCCTCATGACACACTCGAGCCGCTCGATGTCTTTCCTGACTGGAGGAACCCCAGGCACGTCCCACTTCACAACATGCCCAGGGTTCCTAGGTGTGCACACAGCTCCCGAGAGAGGTTCCCAGGGGTGACCAAGAAAGGTTTCATAGAATCATAGAATCACCAGGTTGGAAGAGACCCACCGGATCATCGAGTCCAACCATTCCTATCAAACACTAACCCATGTCCCTCAGCACCTCGTCCACCTGTCCCTTAAACACCTCCAGGGAAGGTGAATCAAGCCCCTCCCTGGGCAGCCTCTGACAGGGCCCAATCACCCTTTCCATGAAGAATTTTTTCCTATGTCCAGCCTGAATCTCCTCTGCCGGAGCTTGAGGCCATTCCCTCTCATCCTGTCCCCTGTCCTCTGGGAGAAGAGTCCAGCTCCCTCCTCTCCACAACCTCCCCTCAGGTAGTTGCAGAGAGCAATGAGGTCTCCTCTCAGCCTCCTCTTCTCCAGGATAAACACCCCCAGCTCTCTCAGCCATTCCTCATAAGGCCTGTTCTCCAGCCCCTGAGGGATGCGTGGAACTGGGGACTTGCAGCTTGCGAGCCCCAGACATTTTATCAACTGCCTGAATATCCTCATGCCTGAACACTTCCCGCTTTGCTTTATCCCGTGCGAAAGGTCGTGGCACCAGCACGGGGCTGCAGTGAGGTCTGGGTTATTCATTTCATATCAGCATCCAGACAAGATCTGCCCAGACAGAAAGAGCAACCGCAGCGAGACAAAACCTTTCCCCGGGAGCAACCCGGAGGGGCTGGGGTTGGAAAACCCTGAAACAGGAGAGCAGAGATCGTGTGTCAGCACCAGGTTTTAAACACTGAGCCTCAGGGAGAGCCTAGCAGGAGTCAAAAGTCCCCATTTTATACCAGAGGTGTCTCAGGAGAGAACCAGCGAAGGAAAACAAATTACCTGGAGAGGAAAGGACATGGGAGCTGCACACTGCCTGAACTGAGAGATGTACAAGAGTCAGGAGCAGAGAAGCTTGAATATAAGCTGGTCACAAAGTGGTGAGGAAACAGAAGACAGAAATATAGAGATTATTTTATCTTGATCCTTCTATGCCCAGCAGAATTTTTCTATTTTCCAGTTGATACCAAAGACCAAAGGATAAACCCAAAAACTATGAGTAAGCACATTTATTTTCAACTCTTAGGACACAGCAGAGATCTCAGCAAGTTGTTTCTCCCTGTGCCATTTCAAGTGTAATAAGAATCATTTGTTCTCACTAGACCATCACCAGGTCATGAGCTCCTCTCTACATCCTCACCAGGTCATGAGCTCCTCACCAGATCTGATGCCACCCAAGCCCAGCACTGCTGCACTCAGTAAGATTTTTCTGAGCTTCTCTGCAGAAAAAAAATATTTACTACAAAAATCAAGAGACCTGGCCAAGAAGAACTCATTCGTCAGCTTCCAGGCATCTACAAGTCAAAAACATAAACACCCCCCAGTGTCAGGAAAGACAGATTTCACACAGGAACGACTGAGGCGTAGATGAATTAAAAGCTATTCCTGTCAAATCCGTGTCACGAAAGCGATTGTTAACGTGTTTCGAGGGGGAACCTGATCACCTCTGTAGCCAAAGAGCACAAAGCAGGATTTCGATGATGAGTGATGCTTTGAAGGGAAACCCCAAGCAGACTGATCCTCAGACAGCTCCGCGGGGCTCGAGCAGGAGGCTATCGAAAGGCTACCGGTGAGTCAGGGCACGCGTGCACAAACAGAAGAGGCAGGAGACTCACGCCGGGGTGGCATTTCTCTCTCAAATGCTTCAAAAAAGGAAGAGAAAGAACGGTCTGGTGCTATTTTATTCCCTAGTTTTCTTGCAGCACACAATCTCTCTCCCAGCAGAAGGAACCACCCAGGCCTATTCACTAGGAACTTCTCTTCAGACTGGAGGAGAGAAGGCTCTGAGGAAACCTTAGAGCAGCTTCCAGCACTGAAAGGGACTCCAGGAAAGCTGGAGGGGGGATTTTTTTAGAAGGAGGGATAGGATGAGGAGGAATGGCTTTAAATTGGAAGGGGGAAGACTGAGATGAGACCTTAGGAGGAAATTCTTCACGATGAGGGTGGGGAGGCCCTGGCCCAGGTTGCCCAGAGCAGTGGTGGCTGCTCCATCCCTGGAGGGGTTCCAGGCCAGGCTGGATGGGGCTGGGAGC
>WAAB01019556.1:1044-12022 GCA_013389865.1 Piaya cayana | reverse complement strand
GACTCCCTTCCCCATCTCCATCCTTTTTCAATCCCTCAGTGGAATTCCCGACTCCCTTCCCCATCTCCATCCTTTTTCAATCTCTCAGTGAAATTCCTGACTCCCTTCCCCATCTCCATCCTTTTTCTATCTCTCAGTGGAATTCCCGACTCCCTTCCCCATCTCCATCCTTTTTCTATCAGTGAAATTCCCGACTCCCTTTCCCATTTTCATCCTTTTTCAATCTCTCAGTGAAGAATTCCCGACTCCCTCTGAGCCACCATCGCGGCCCCGCGCGCGGCTCCCGGCTCTGGAGGTCGATTCCCTTTCCTTACCTCTCGTACAGCTTCTCAAACTCCTCTCCCCACACCTCGTCCAGGCCGGGACACTCGTTGGGACACATCAGGGACCAATCCTGAAGGAAGGAGAAGTACCCCAAGGGAATCTGGGAATTCTGCTCCCCACGGGAAGGGGTCGAGCAGACGGCTCAGAGCCGCTTCAAGCGGCTCACGAGCTCCGAGCTCCATCTGGAGCCGCGATCCCGCTCCCTCGGCCCACCCGGCATCTCACCTGGTTGGTCTCGACCCGCTTCATGAAGAGATCAGGGATCCAGAGGGCGAAGAAGAGGTCCCTGGCTCGCTGCTCCTCCTTCCCCGTGTTCTTCTTCAGGTCGAGGAACTCGAAGATGTCCAAGTGCCACGGCTCCAGGTAGATGGCGAACGCCCCGGGCCTCTGGGTCATCGGACACGAGCCGGATTAGAAATTTCCTTGGGAAGAAACCGCTCCCGACGGCACCGAGAGCCCTGAGCTAACTGGAAATCAAGCTCCACGTGGTGTTTGAGGTGGGAAGGCCGGGAAATCAATAAAAAGTAGGAATCGCGTCATCCACAACCCCTTTATCCGCTCAGTGATTCCGTAGTTCAGTCACTGAGCCTCCCTCTGTGACCCAAACCGAACGGAAAAGCCGGCACCTTGTTGCCTCCTTGGTCCACGTAGCGGGCGGTGTTGTTGTAGACCCTCAGCATGGGAACGAGGCCGTTAGAATTCCCGTTGGTCTGCGGAGGGAGCGGGAGAAAACGTCACAAGGCGGAAAAGCGGCGGCCGGGAGAGGCGGGTCGGCACCCTCAGAGAGTCACAGGGGGGTTTGGGTCAGGAGGGATCTCAAAGGGAGACGCTTCAATCCCCTTTTGATCCCTACGGCCTGTGCTGGGCTCTCTCCACTCATCCCTGGCCTTCCCTGAGCTGGGGAACCCGACACCAGGATTTGGGATGGGAAAAAGATACGGAGAACGAGCCCCTGTTGACATTAAAACCGACCCAGTGGATTTGGGAATGGGGATACAGGCGTTCCCCGATCCCAGCGGGTTTCCCCTCGCTCACCCCGGCGATGTAGCTGCCCGTGGCGCGGATGCAGCTGACGGCGAGGCCGATGCCGCCGGCAGACTTGGAGATGAGGGCACACTGCTTGAGGGTGTCGTAGATCCCCTCGATGCTGTCGTCCTTCATGCACAGCAGGAAGCAGCTGCGGGGACACGGAGAGCAGGGAATCGTGGAATCAGCAGGTTGGGAGAGACCCAGCGGATCATGGAGTCCAACCATCCCCATCAATCACTGACCCATGTCCTTCAGCACCTCGGCCACACGGCCCTTAAACCCCTCCAGGGAAGGGGAATCAACCACCTCCTTCTTCCAGCTCCCAGTGACCTTTTCCATGAGGAATTTCCATCCTGAACTTCTCCTGATGGAGCTTGAGGTTGTTCCACCTCGTTTTGTCCCTTGGCAGAAGAGCCCAGCTCCCTCCTCTCCACAACCTCCTCTCAGGCACTTGCAGAGAGCAATGAGCTCTCCCCTCAGCCTCCTCTTCTCAAGCTTCAACCCCTCCAGCTCCCTCAGGCTTCTTCTCCAGCCCCTTCCCCAGCTCCATTCCCTTCTCCACACTCGCTCCAGCCCCTCCAGGTCTTTCTTGGAGTGAAGGACCCAGCACTGACCCCACCATTCCAGGCTGGGTCTCCCCAGAGGAAGAAGAACCTCCCTGGACCTTCTCCTAGGCTGGAGCTGCTCAGGGTTCTTGTGCCCCAAGTGCAGGACGCGGCGTTTGGCCTCGTTAACCCTCATCCCGTTGGTCTCAGCCCATGGATCCAGCCTGTTCCGATCCCTTTGGAGCCTCCCGACCCTCCAGCAGATCCACCCGGCTCAGCGTCACCCCCAAACTCGCTCAGGTCAAGGCGCGTTTGCAGGAAAACAAGGATGGAAACCGAACCTTCACCGTGTCACGCAAAGCAGAGAAATGAATCAAAACCACCTACAATTCTTCATCGTTTCAAGCCCGAAAGCCGAGGGTACCTGGAGAGCTGAGGGCGGTTGGTGCCGGCGTTGAAGAGCGTGGGGGAGGCGTGTGTGAACCACCTCTCGGAGAGCAGGTTGTAGGTCTCGATGGCGGCTTCGATGTCGTCCCCGTGGATCCCCACGGACACTCGCATCAGCATGTGCTGGGGACGCTCGGCCACTGCGCACGGAGAGCAGAGGGGGAGAAGGATCAGACCGACAAGGATTCCATGGAGGGGTCGCAGGTTGATACCATGAGCGATCGGGCTGCGGATTCCATGGAATCAGAGGATGATGCAGGTTGGAAGGAACCTCATGAGGTCTCTGTGCAATGAGCTGCTTGCGAGCTGTGGATTCCACGGAATCACAGGATGATGCGGGTTGGAATGAACCTCGTGAGGTCTCTGTGCAATGAGCTGCTTGCGAGTCGTGGATTCCATGGAATCACGGAACAATGTGGGTTGGAAGGAGCCTTGTGAGGTCTCAGCCACTTGTGAGCTGCAGATTCCATGGAATGACGGAATGATATGGGTTGGAAGGAGCTTTGTGAGGTTTCTGCGCAATCAGCCACTCGGGCTGTAGATTCCACGGAATCATGGAATGATGCGGGCTGGAAGGAGCCTCATGAGGTCTCAGCTGCTCGTTAGCCGTGGATTCCATGGAATCACAGAGCGATGAGGGTTGGAAGGAACCTCATGAGGTCTCAGCTGCTCATGAGCCGTGGATTCCATGGAATCACAGGGCGATGTGAGTTGGAATGAACCTCGTGAGGTCTCAGCTGCTCNGTCACCCCCAAACTCGCTCAGGTCAAGGCGCGTTTGCAGGAAAACAAGGATGGAAACCGAACCTTCACCGTGTCACGCAAAGCAGAGAAATGAATCAAAACCACCTACAATTCTTCATCGTTTCAAGCCCGAAAGCCGAGGGTACCTGGAGAGCTGAGGGCGGTTGGTGCCGGCGTTGAAGAGCGTGGGGGAGGCGTGGGTGAACCACCTCTCGGAGAGCAGGTTGTAGGTCGCGATGGCGGCTTCGATGTCGTCCCCGTGGATCCCCACGGACACTCGCATCAGCATGTGCTGGGGACGCTCGGCCACTGCGCACGGAGAGCAGAGGGGGAGAAGGATCAGAGGGACAAGGGTTCCACGGAGGGGTCGCAGGTCCTTGATACCACACGCGATCTGGCTGCGGATTCCATGGAATCAGAGGATGATGAGGGTTGAAGGAACCTCATGAGGTCTCAGCCGCTCGTGAGCCGTGGATTCCATGGAATCACGGAACGATGTGGGTTGAAGGAACCTTGTGAGGTCTCTGTGCAATCAGCCGCTCGAGCCGTGGATTCCATGGAATCACAGAACGATGCGGGTTGGAATGAACCTCGTGAGGTTTCAGCTGCTCGTGAGCCACGGATTCCATGGAATCACGGAACAATGCGGGTTGGAAGGAACCTCGTGAGGTCTCAGCTACTCGTGAGCCGTGGATTCCATGGAATAAAAGGACGATGAGAGTTGGAAGGGACCTCATGAGGTCTCCGTGCAATCAGCCGCTTGAGCTGTGGATTCCATGGAATCACAGGACAATGCGGATTGGAAGGAGCCTCATGAGGTCTCAGCCACTCAAGCTGTGGATTCCATGGAATCACAGGAGAATGAGGGTTGGAAGGAACCTCATGAGGGCTCAGCCACTTGTGTGCCGTGGATTCCATGGAATCACAGGACAATGAGGGTTGGAAGGAACCTCGTGAGGTCTCAGCCGCTCGCAAGCCATGGATTTCATGGAATCACAGGACAATGCGGGTTGGAAGGAGCCTCGTGAGGTCTCAGCCACTCGTGAGTCGTGGATTCCATGGAATCACGGAATGATGCAGGTTGGAAGGAGCCTCGTGAGGTCTCAGCCACTTGAGCTGTGGATTCTATGGAATCACAGAACGATGCAGGTTGGAAGGAACCTCATGAGGTCTCAGCGCCTCGTGAGCCATGGATTCCATGGAATGACAGAACGATGTGGGTTGGAATGAACTTCATGAGGTCTCAGCCACTCGTGAGCTGTGGATTCCATGGAATTATGGAACAATGCGGGTTGGAAGGAGCCTCGTGAGGTCTCTGCACAATCAGCCGCTCGAGCTATGGATTCCATGGAATCACAGGACGATGTTGGTTGGAATGAACTTCATGAGGTCTCAGCCACTTGTGAGCCGTGGATTCCATGGAATTACAGGACAATGCAGGTTGGAAGGAGCCTCGTGAGGTCTCTGCACAATCAGCCGCTCGAGCTATGGATTCCATGGAATCACAGGACAATGAGGGTTGGAATGAACCTCATGAGGTCTCTGCTCCAACCTCCCGCTCAAAGAGCCAATGAGGAGAAGCCGGTGCGGACAGTCCTCACCTTTGGAGTTGATCTTCAGCAAGTAGGAACGTTCCAGAGTCTGAAAAGAGAGAAAGGGCTTAGCAGACAGGAAGGTTTCAGGGTAAGGAACTTCCTAACTCCGAATTCAACCATCTCCTGCTCCTCATCCCAGGCTCCTGCAGCAGCTCCGGCCCTGCCCTGCGCTCCTCCTCCGGCCTTACAGTGTGTAAGGTGAATACTGACTGGAAAACCCAAAAAATCATGGAATTGTGGAATGGTTTGGGCTGGGAAGGACCTTAAAGCCACAGGGAGGATCATCTCCACAGGATCAGGGGCTCCAAGCCCCATCCAACCCGGCCTCGGGCACCTCCAGGGACGGGGCAGCCACCCCTGCTCCGCTGCCTCGTCACCCTCATCGCCAGGAATTTCTTCCCTGAAGTCTCATCCCCGTCTCCCCTCCGACATCGGGGATCGTTAGAACAAGCAGCGGGATCGTTACCTTGAAGCCAAAGTAGTTGTAGGAGAAGTCTCTGTCGTAGATGATGGCGGAGTTGAGGCGCTGAGGGGAAACAAGAGAGAAAAGGTTCCGTTTGCAACCAGATTTCCACAACTTTTTTTCCTAAACCGGAAGTGGCGGCTTAAAAATAAATCAGTTCAGTGAATTTTTAAAACCTGGAAGAGAAAAAAAAAAAGGGATTTACGCACGTCTTTGTTGGCCTGAACAATGTTGAGGGTTTCCTTGGAGATCATGGGGGAGTGTTTCCCGTTGTGGGGGTTCACGTAGTTGTAGAGATCGTCCATCACCTCTGCAAGGGAAAAGAGTCGGAGAATCAGGGGNCTGTCCCTTGGGAGAAGAGCCCAGCTCCCTCCTCTCCACAACCTCCTCTCAGGCAGTTGCAGAGAGCAATGAGCTCTCCCCTCAGCCTCCTCTTCTCAAGCTTCAACCCCTCCAGCTCCCTCAGGCTTCTTCCCCAGCTCCGTTCCCTTCTCCACACTCGCTCCAGCCCCTCAAGGTCTTTCTTGGAGTGAAGGACCCAGCACTGACCCCACCATTCCAGGTTGGGTCTCCCCAGAGGGAGAAGAACCTCCCTGGCCCTGCTGGCCACGCCAGCTCTGCTCCAAGCCAAGATGCCCTCGGCCTTCTTGGTCTCCTGCTGCCTCCTCCTCAACCAACACCCCCCAGGCCACCAGCAAACCGAGGCAGCACTCGCTCTCGTCCATCTCCACGACATTTCCAGCCGCCCCTCGCACAGAGTGACTCCTTCTCCAGCGCGAGATTCCCCCCATTTCCATCCCCGTGAGCTCCCGCTCCCCGCGGGCCCCTCACCGCTAAAGGCCTTCTTGGTCTCCTTGTGCAGGTTGGAGACGGCGATGCGGGCGGCCAGGATGGCGTAGTCGGGGTGCTTGGTGGTGAGGGTGGCGGCCGTCTCGGCCGCCAGCGTGTCCAGCTCCACCGTGGTGACGCCGCTGTAGAGTCCCTGGATGACCTTCATGGTGATTTGCGCCTGGGAAAAAAAAAAAAACAGGGAAATCCCAGAGGGCGTCGGGGAAAAGGGACGTTTCGGCCATTCCAGGCGCCGGGAATCGCTCCCTGTTTGAACAGAGCGACCATCAAAGTGGGGACGTCCAGCTGGACTCGATGGTCTCAAAGGTCTCTTACGACCCAGCGATTCTTTGATAATTCCAAGCTCTTGATCCATAGAATTATTCAGTTGGAAAAGACCTTTGAGAGCACCAACAGCCGCTCTTCCCCGCGCCTGGAGGGTCGATGAGCCTGGTTGAATCGCTTTTACCACCCTGGAGCATCAACCAATTCTCCTTAAAGTGTGAGAAACCCAACAGCTTCAACAAGGTTTGAGGTTAAAGCCGGTTACAAAGCCAAAGGGATTTTCCCTAGTAGCTTTAGGCTGGACCTGGGAAGCAAAAAAAACTTGGGAATACAAAAAATTCGAGGAAACTGATCGTGAAAGAGCTTCCCAAGAGCTTCTGCGCAGCCACCGAACGCGGGTTCCGGTGTGGATCGAAGCGGCTCCTCGTTCCGGGGTCCCAGCAAGGGAAAACGGGTGCGGGAGGACGGGAAAGAGGGAAAAAGGGAAACTCACGGGATCGACGAAGTCGGCATTGAGGCCGTAGCAAAGCTTCTGGATGCGAGAGGTGATCTTGTCGAACATGACGCGCTCCTGGCGTCCATCTGGGGGGGGGGGAGAAGGGGGCGCTGAGATGGGACCCCCAGACGGGGACCCCGAGACTGGGACCCCAAGACTGGGACCCTGGACCCACGCACGGAGCCAGCGGCTTCCAGGGGGGGATTGGGGTGGGAGTCGGAAAGGACGACACGATCGGGAGCTCTGTAAGCATGAGAGAGAACCCCAGAACACAAGGGTCCCCCCCTAAATGAGAGGGACCCCCAAAACAGAGGGGTCCCACACACACCAGGGACACCAAAGTAGAGGGGTCCCTCATACCAGAGCAATGGAGAGACCCCCAGAGCAGAGGGATCCCCTAAAACCAGTGACTCTTAAAGCAGAGGGGTCCCCCCACACCAAGGACCCCCCAAGCAGAGGGGTCCCCCACATCAGAGCCATGGAGGGACCCCCAAGGCATAGGGATCCCCTAAAACCAGTGACCCTCACAGCAGAGGGGTCCCCCCCCACCAGAGCCACGAGAGAGACCCCCAAAGTGCAGGGATTCCCTCACACAGGGACCCCCAAAGCACAGGGGTCCCCTAAATCCCGTGACCTCCAAGGCAGAGGGGCTCCCCCCCACACCAGGGACACCCCCAAGCAGAGGGGTCCCCCACACCAGAGCAATGGAGGGACCCCCAGAGCAGAGGGATCCCCTAAAACCAGTGACCCCTTAAGCAGAGGGGTCCCCCCCACACTAAAGACCCCCCCAAGTAGAGGGGTCCCCCACACCAGACCAATGAAGAGACCCCCAGGGTAGAGGGGTTCCCTAAAACCTGTGACCCCTGAACCAGAGGGGTCCCCCCCACACCAAGGACGCCCCCAAGCAGAGGGGTCCCCCACATCAGAGCCAAGGAGGGACCCTCAAAGCACAGGGATCCCCTAAAACCAGAGACCCTCACAGCAGAGGGGCCCCCCCATACCAGAGCCATGGAGAGACCCCCAGAGCAGAGGGATCCCCTAAAACCAGTGACCCTTAAAGCAGAGGGGTCCCCCCACACCAGAGCCATGAGAGGGGCCCCCAAAGCACAGGGATTCCCTCATACCAGGGACACACCAAAGCGCAGGGGTCCCCTAAATCCCGTGACCTCCAAGGCAAAGGGGTCACCCCCACACCAGGGACACCCCCAAGCAGAGGGGTCCCCCCAAACCAGAGCAATGGAGGGACCCCCAGAGCCATGGGGTCCCCTAAAACTAGTGACTCTCACAGCAGAGGGGTCCCCCCCACACCAGGGACCCTGAAGCAGAGGGGTCCCCCCCACATCAGAGCCATGGAGAGACCCCCAGAGCAGAGGGATCCCCTAAAACCAGTGACCCTCACAGCAGAGAGGTCCCCCCCACACTAAAGACCCCCCCAAGCAGAGGGGTCCCCCACATCAGAGCCATGGAGAGACTCCCAGAGCCATGGAGAGACCCCCAAAGCAGAGGGATCCCCTAAAACCAGTGACCCCCGAAGCAGAGGGGTCCACCTCCACATCAAGGACCCCCCCAGGCAGAGGGGTCCCCCATACCAGAGCCATGGAGAGACTCCCAGAGCCATGGAGAGACCCCCAGAGCAGAGGGGTCCCCTAAAACCAGGGACACCCCCAAGCACAGGGGTCCCCCACACAAGAGCCATGGAGAGACCCCCAGAGCAGAGGGGTCCCCTAAAACCTGTAACTCTTAAAGCAGAGGGGTCACCGCCACACCAGGGACCCCCCAAGTAGAGGGGTGCCCCACACCAGAGCCATGAGAGGGACCCGCAGAGCAGAGGGATCCCCTAAAACCAGAGACCCTCACACCAGGGACCCCCCCCAAGCAGAGGGGGTCGCCCACATCAGAGCCATGGAGGGACCCCCAGAGCAGAGGGATCCCCTGCAACCAGTGACCCTTAAAGCAGAGGGGTCCCCCCATACCAGAGCCACGAGAGGGACCCTCAAAGCGCAGGGATCCCCTAAATCCCGTGACCTCCAAGGCAGAGGGGTTCCCCCCCCACACCAGGGACACCCCCAAGTAGAGGGGTCCCCCACACTAGAGGCATGAAAGGGACCCCCAAGCAGAGGGGTCCCCCCACACCAGAGCCATGGAGAGACCCCCAAGGCATAGGGATCCCCTAACCCCAGTGACCCCTTAAGCAGAGGGGTCCCCCCCACACTAAAGACCCCCCAAGCAGAGGGATCCCTCATGCCAGAGCCATGAGAGGGACCCCCAGAGCAGAGGGATCCCCTAAATCCTGTGACCCTCAAACACAGGGGCACCCCCACACCAGGGACCCCCTCAAGCAGAGGGGTCCCCCATACCAGAGCAATGGAGAGATGCCAGAGCAGAGGGATCCCCTAAAACCAGTGACCCCTTAAGCAGAGGGGGCCCCCCCACACTAAAGACCCCCCCAGCATAGGGGGTCCCCCCCCACCCGAGCCATGGAGAGACCCCCAAAGCGCAGGGCTCCCCTAAACCCCGTGACCTCCGAGGCAGAGGGGTCCCCCCCACACCAAGGACCCCGAAGCAGAGGGGGCCCCCCCACACTAAAGACCCCCCCAGCATAGGGGGTCCCCCCCCACCCGAGCCATGGAGAGACCCCCAAAGCGCAGGGCTCCCCTAAACCCCGTGACCTCCGAGGCAGAGGGGTCCCCCCCACACCAAGGACCCCGAAGCAGAGGGGGCCCCCCCACACTAAAGACCCCCCCAGCATAGGGGGTCCCCCCCCACCCGAGCCATGGAGAGACCCCCAAAGCGCAGGGCTCCCCTAAACCCCGTGACCTCCGAGGCAGAGGGGTCCCCCCCACACCAAGGACCCCGAAGCAGAGGGGGCCCCCCCACACTAAAGACCCCCCCAGCATAGGGGGTCCCCCCCCACCCGAGCCATGGAGAGACCCCCAAAGCGCAGGGCTCCCCTAAACCCCGTGACCTCCGAGGCAGAGGGGTCCCCCCCACACCAAGGACCCCGAAGCAGAGGGGGCCCCCCCACACTAAAGACCCCCCCAGCATAGGGGGTCCCCCCCCACCCGAGCCATGGAGAGACCCCCAAAGCGCAGGGCTCCCCTAAACCCCGTGACCTCCGAGGCAGAGGGGTCCCCCCCACACCAAGGACCCCGAAGCAGAGGGGGCCCCCCCCACATCAGAGCCATGGAGAGACACCCAGAGCAGAAAGGTCCCCTAAAACCTGTGACCCCCCAAGCATAGGGGGTCCCCCCCCACCAGAGCCATGGAGGGACCCCCAAAGCGCAGCGATTCCCTCATACCAGTGCCCCCCAAAGCGCAGGGGTCCCCTAAACCCCGTGACCTCCGAGGCAGAGGGGTCCCCCCCCACCAGGGACCTCAGAGTCCCGTGTCCCCCAGGCCCCCCTTCTGGCCTGGTTGCCCCCTCACCCCTCTTCACGACGTGCATGGCGGCTCCCGCTGCACTCGCCGCTCCCGCCACGCGCCTTGATCCCCGCGCGCCGCCGTAGCGACACCGCCCCGCGCGCGACGCCGACGCCGCCATCTTGGATGCGGGCACTACCTCCCTCTCCTCCTCCTCCCTTTTTCTTTTCATCCCATCCGCACCCCCCTCTCTCTCTCTCTCTTTCCATCCTTATCGGAGCCCTCTTTTCCATCCCCTCGCCCTCCTTTCCCCATCTCTCCTCCTCGTGGCGGCTCCCTCTCCAGGTCGGGCCGCGCCGCTCGCCCGGTTCCAAGATGGCGGCCCCAGCGCCGCCCGCTGGAGGACGCGCGGGAAAAAGCCGGAGCCCGGAGCCGCGAAGGCGCCAAGTACGGCGGGCGCGGAGGGCCAAGAGAGCCCCGTCCCGCCATACGCGAAACAGCCATAACAAATATCACTGTTAGTGTGAGAATAATCACAAATTTGTGTTAAAGCAAAGCCCAGGACGCGTATTTAGCGCCACCTGGCAAAGGGCAGGCGGCCACACAGCTCCCTTGGCCCAAACAGAGTGCAAATACACCGGGATGGGGTCCCTCTCATGGCTGGGATGGGGGGGAATCCCTGCTTTGGGGGTCCCTGATGTGAGGGGATCCCTCTACTCTGGGGGTCCCTGATGTGGGGGATCCCTCTGCTTTGGGGGTCTCTCTCCTGGTTGGGGATTTGAGGGGATCCCTCTGCTTTGGGGACCCTCTCATGGCTCCTAGTGTGAGGGGATCCTTCTGCTTTGGGGGTCCCTGATGTGGGG
>WAAB01019553.1:47967-84556 GCA_013389865.1 Piaya cayana | reverse complement strand
AGGTTTAGCACGGCCAAATGCCGAGTCCTGCACTTGGGGCACAACAACCCTGTGCAGAGCTACAGACTAGGAGAAGTTTGTCTGGAGAGCTGCCAGGAGGAGAGGGACCTGGGGGTGTTGGTCAACAGCCAACTGAACATGAGCCAGCAGTGTGCCCAGGTGGCCAAGAAGGCCAATGGCATCCTGGCTTGTATCAGAAATGGTGTGACCAGCAGGTCCCAGGAGGTTATTCTCCCTCTGTACTCGGCACTGGTGAGACCGCTCCTCGAATCCTGTGTTCAGTTCTGGTCCCCTCACCATAAGAAGGATGTTGAGGCTCTGGAGTGAGTCCAGAGAAGAGCAACAAGGCTGGTGAAGGGGCTGGAAACCAAGTCTTATGAGGAACGACTGAGAGAGCTGGTGTTGTTTAGGTTGTTTAGGGGAAACCTCACTGCTCTCTACAAATACCTGAAGGGAGGTTGTGGAGAGGAGGGAGCTGACCTCTTCTCCCAAGTGACAGGGGACAGGACAAGAGGGAATGGCCTCAAGCTCCACCAGAGGAGGTTCAGGCTCGCCAGCAGAGGTTCAGGCTTGACATAAGGAAAACATTCTTCACTGAAAGTTTCATTAGGCAATGGAAGGGGCTGCCCAGGGGGGTGGTTGACTTGTCTTCCCTGGAGGTGTTTAAGATGCGGGTGGATGAGGTACTGAGGGGCATGGGTTAGAGACTGGTGGGAATGGTTGGACTCGATGATCCGGTGGGTCTCTTCCAACCTGGTGACTCTATGATTCTATGATTTTATGTCAAATAGCAGTATATGTCATGTGTAGGCAGCCAAATATTACTATAGCCAATGCAGCCTAGAGACTGATTAAAGTTATCTTAAAGGAGATACCTATATGTGCTCACTTGAATCTCTCACCAGGTTCCATTGATTGCATTGATTAGATCTCTCCTGATTACAGAGAGTTCAGGAGTTCAGATGCCCAACTCACATGTAGTCAGTACCTAAAAGTATGTGTCTGAATCTGCAGCTGTGTCTCACCCTTAAGGTTTGGTTTTGGTTGCCCATTGTAGACATCTTGTGCCATGTGATGTGTCCTTGACTGTCCTGCCTGCCTTCCAGCTGTCATTCATTTGGGCACTTGTGTCTACCAGCCTCGTGCAGGTGTCTTACATGCCCTTAAGAGTCTCAAATGGCAGAAAATGTTCTGAGGCAACCAAACTGCAACTTGGTACTTAATGTAAAGTGTTTGTCTAGGTTTTCTAGGCTATTGATGAAGAGCAGGAAGTAATTTGGGCAGCCCTCTTAGGATCTCGTCTTACAGCATACTGACCTCACAATATTTAATCTTGAACATTACATGCAAACCCTTTTGCACTACTGTATTTTGCTCGCTACTTCTCCATGTCGTCTTGTCCAAGAACCTGCCTCACATTGACAGAACAATGTCCTGTAGTCCAGCAGTTGGCCAGATCAGTTAAATTGAAGTCAACATTTACAACTTTCTTTTTCCCCCCTTCAGTGAGATGGGACTAAATTACTGAGAGCATGCAAATGGCTCTGTGCATTTTATAATGGAGGTATGAAAAAGGGAAAATATTCAACAGAAGGCAAGAGTTTGGGGAAATACCTATTTCTGTGGTTAAACCAAAGCCCATGCTTAAAATAAAAAAGGTACAACAAATAATGCTTCAGCAAAACAAAATGGAACAAGGAAACCTTTGGTGGGATCCTTTGTGTCATGCCAGGTCTTTGTGCAGAACCTGTCCAGTGCTGCAGCTGCAGCTGAGCCATGCCCAGTGTTGGTGACGCAGGGAGAAGGTGGGATAAAGCCTTGAGAATGCCATGCCAGTTCAAGACCCACCTGGCCCATTAGCCCATCTAGTCATTATCCAGACCGCCCAGTCATGTCTGGGCTGGGCGTATGGAGGGGACTTGACAAGCCCTTGCTAGCTCATTTCGAAGTGAAGAAACCTTGTGCATTCAGTCCTGGCCCTAACAGATGGAAATAATGCTGAGAGAAGTTCCATGGCCCTTGGCTAGAAGTTATATCATTTAACTCATGTTAATAGGAAATGTATGTCTGCCTTAATTTGCTTGCTGGGGTCCAAGCTTTTAGAGCTTCTCACTCGGTTGCAAGCTTTCTCTTCAAAATCAGACATTCTCTTAAAAAGTGGTCCTTGATAATAATGCAAGACCACTTGGCTGCAGAGGTTGGAGCTTTATGGCAGCAGATACTAGAAGATTAACATGAAAAACACTGAGCCTGCCTGCAAGGCATCCACTGGTATCAAAGCAGAGGAGGGATGAAGAGAAGTGGTTTCACCATCCTAAACCCAGACGTGGGCTTATGTGCAAACTGCCTATCTCCTGCCCTTTTCTTACCTCCTGAGCTGGTGTGTTGAACCCAGTTTGACTTCACACATTTCTAATGATCTTGTGTGCTATCAGCCTCCCTCCTGCAGCATTTGCACCCGTTATTTGATAAATTATTATGTGTATGTCTAAGTACTTGAAACACGTGCATGTATTCGTGAAAGAGAAAGAGGGAAACAAAATTTCCCTCTTGCCCAGTGTGTTGAGACTAGGTTTTCATGATTAGCAAAACAAGGTCTTGATAAACTACAAAATGCAGCAATCACAACTCTGGTAATCTGCATGCTGAAAGCAGCACACGAAGCTACAAATACAGAACAGGAAAAACAGTGATGTCAGCAAGACAAATGGTAGTAGGTGAACTAATGAAGCAGACACAATATCAACATCAATTCTGTAGTCACTTCGGAGCACAGGTAGAAAGAGGAAAAGGTCATTATCAGTTTAACATCTTCTCAGTCCTTGCAAGTGCACTTCTGGGGAAAAAGCAAGCCAGAAGGATCTGCCAAGCATAACAGCAATTTGTTCAAGAGTCTTCCTGGTGTTTTGACAAACTGCTTTCTGAATTAGGGAGGTTAGAAGTGGGTGATGGTGCTAACACAGCTATGAGGAGCCTTACAAACATATGCCTAGATTCCATTTGCTATGCATTCAATTAGCAGCATAAGGAACTACATGAGGATTTTATTGGTGAAAATATTTGATGCCATGCACCATAAATCACAGAGCAATATTTGGATCCACAGTCTAAGTGTGTGGATAATATTATAACAAATAGTGCACAACACCCTAAAAGGGGCCAATACCTCTCTATGCCTCTCAACTCTGACATGTATTTTGTACATCTCCCATCCACAAAAGAAAACCTCTTCAGCTACTCAGTTGAAGAGCATAATATTAACACCAAATATTTCTTAGAAACACTTTTGTATTGAACTAAATATTTGTTTCCGTAAGTTCAACAGAACTGAAAACCAAGAAAAAATACACAATTAACAACTTTTCAACACCTCTAGGAATCACGTAAACTAAGTTTTCTGGAGCTAAAAGCATCATGACTTCAAGGTATGCTATGTTTCAACTTGTCAGTCTAAGAAGATGCCAGTGGTCCCTGGAGAAGCCTGAGAGTTTATCTTTTCCAGTCATATAAAATCCCCTTTTGTAATCCTGCATGGTCACNGGAGAAGAGGCCAGCTCCCTCCTCTCCACAACCTCCCTTCAGGTAGTTGTAGAGAGCAATGAGGTCTCCCCTCAACCTCCTCTTCTCCAGGCTAAACAACCCCAGTTCTCTCAGCCACTCCTCATAAGGCCTGTTCTCGAGCCCCTTCACCAGTTTCGTTGCTCATGCACTAGTTGAACATCAAACCTGTTTTCGGTCCAGGACTCAATATTGTCTAGCCTGCATTTCTACAGGTAATTATATAGGGTGGGTGAGAAAGAAATTTCCCAACTGGGGGGAAGAAAGGAAGCAGTTTTGTGGCAGGTTGATCTCGCTTCAAGGACTAGTGGCTGCTGGCAGCCTCAGGGAGGTTTCAAAGTGAAAGAAGCACCCTTAGGAGATGGATTAGTGTGGCTGATCACGGCGGAGGTGATCAAAGTTTCACGATTTATCAGGATCACTGCCGCAGATTTTGTGTGTATATGCATGTGTATTTACATATGTATGTAATGAAATACATTCACGCAGTTTGTTGAAAAGATCATTGCCATCTAGCAAAGTATTTCATAATTTTTTATGGTCTGCTTAGCCTTGGATGGGCTGACACATTGAAACGTACCAGTAAGTGCTGTATAATAGATTGCAGACCTCTGTGAAAAACCACTATCAGTGTTTCAGCAGTGCAGTGTACATGTGTCAGAGAAGTGCACTGTCAGCAGGATAGTGGCTGGGCTTCTATCCACAATTTCCTTACTTTTAAAAGAGCTGGTGACCTTCCAGAGGCCTTGATCGAAATAGGATGAATAAAAACTAGGTTAGGCATTGTAATTCTTGTTGTAGCTTCTTTCGTTCTGCATAAAATGGTCTGCATGTCTATTTGTGGGCACAGAAACTTAGTCTGAGCGCTTCTTGGGTACTTATTGTAAATTTGTCCACCCAGACTGCTACAGCACTGCCAAAAGCAAACTGCGTCTTGTGTGACAGGCTTCCAGAAAAGGATCTGGAAAGCTACAAAACAAATAAGTTTTAAAAAAAATACACCTCCAATGCACAAAACTCAGCCCACGTATCCAGATTGCTTTTCTCTTTTGGTTCCTGCTCTCTCCTGTAGCCTCGCTGTGTGAGGGTATGGGCAGAATGTGCCTGCTGCTACATTTTGGGCATGTTTACAGCCAACATGCTTACACAAGATATAAAAAGTACTTGGTGCAGGGAGGGTAAGAAGTAGGAAGAAGTAAAACAAGAGGATTTGCAAAGTAAATTTAGAGGGACTTTAGAAACCTGGAGTTGAGTGCTTCTTCCTAGCACTAGGAATTCCATCAGTCAGCAGCTGCCAAAACCATGCTACCAGTGTTATTGAGGGACAAGGCACACCATGGGGGGAAGGAAAAGGGGCCACAATACACTCCTTTTGGTCTGAAATCCCTTAGAATCCATGGAAATCCTTTTACTGATTTCACTCACCTTGGGATTGGGACTTCCATCTGCTGTGGAACACCAGTAGTGTTGACATTGGAATAGGCTGCAAGATTGCTAATTAAGTTCTGTTTGATACATTGCTGTGCCAGAATGGACCACCCAGCTCTAGCAGGACTAGCTGAGCTTCTCAAAGAGATTTCTCAAAGTGGTCTGTGTATTTGCCCAATTGATAATGGCTCAGGGATCACTAGGGACCAGAAAGACTGACTGCCTTTAAAAATACTGCACCCTGACTGGGTGCAGAAACTGGTTCTAGCTACTCTTGGTGAGTTAAGAGGCATTATACCTTAAATCTCTTGTTTCTTACTGCCATATCTCGCATCTGGGATCTGTCTTGTGTTTGTTCTCACGACGACAGCAGATCTGCTTATATTTCTGCCTGGGAAGGAGGCACAACCACACCACTTTACTATGGTAACATGCACCCTGACCTGCTGCTGAGCCTGCTGAATATCTGGATGATGATCTAGCAGTGGAAATACAAACAGACCTGACTGCTTCCTCCATTGTGCTACCTTGCAGCTTCTAGGGGCTTCCCTCCTGCTCTGTGACACATATCAGACATGGACTGGATGTGTGTGACCCGTCTGCTGTATCAGCGTGGACCAGGGGCAAGCTGGCAATGTCACCTTGCAGGGCATCACATGCAGTGACCCTTGCTCAAAGGCAAGGACCCCTCCAGCCCCAACACTGTGACCATCCCTCAATGACTGGTTTGGAGCAGTGATTCAGATAGGGACCAGCAGCAGGGTCTGGGTAGCGCTGCACAAAGCACTTCAAATTCCCATCAGTGGCTTCTGAGGTGTATGGGCTCTCTGGTGGTTGCATTGAGAAACAGAAGCACATGGAAGGTCTAAAAATGTCACAGAGTGTTGTACTGTGGTCCAAAAAAGAGAGATTTCTAGACTTCTTAAGGAGACAGCCTGTGCTCAAAGACTTCTTGGGATAAGGTGTTCCTGGCTTCAGAGAAATTCAGCATATTATTGAAATACAAATTATATATACTGACTTCAGAGCTTGCCAACAAAGCTGGAAGCACAGCAGCAGGCACAGGGCTTAGCACACTGTGGAGCTTAGACTGCACTCTCACCAGAACACCTCAAGGCCCTTCAGAACAATTATCCCTTCTCGAAAATGGGGAAATTGAGGCAGGGACAATGACAGCTGACAGCTACCCAGCAGGCTGGAGATCACAAGGAGGTGGAGCAGCAGGCTGCCACGCTCAAGCCTTCTTCTAGGAGATAAGGTAGCAAAAATAGGCAAACCCAATCTGTCACTTTCTAAAGGCAAAATACCCCCTCGGTCCTTAATCCTGTGTCTATCACTACAGATTAAGAGATCCCCCTTGTTCATTGCATCTCAACACAGAAAGGAACTATTCCCTTTGTAAAGCTGTTAGTTCCAGAGTCTGCATCAATCAAATCTAAAAGAATTGCTGACAGGAACAGCATGAGCTGCCCTGATTCTCTGAGGCATCAGGATTACCTGCAGCCACCCAGAAAAAAGTTCTAGGTGCCACTGAAATGTAATCACCCATCAGGGTAAGCTGCTGGTCACACACAACTTCAAGGGAGGATTATTTAGAAACCGTAAGTCAGGCTACAGGTATTGTTCCATTCAGTTTGGTTTGGCGTCCTCGAAATCACTCTATAAGGATACGGTAAGAAGAAAATGAAGAGGAGAAGATCAGAAGTAAAATGAGTCTTTCAGAGCTGAAAAGGATGAATTACAGGTAGCTTGGTCAGTAATGAGTGGTCTAGAACACAGATTCCCAAGTGCTCTTTCCCATATATTGTAAAAGCAAATGGTTCCTGTGCTCCGATGGGCCACGTCTCATTCTGAAATGGATTATACACTTCCAGGGGTATCAGTACCAAATGTTGGACTTTGCTGGGCTGGTTAGGTAACAGAATCACAGAATCACAGAATCACAGAATGGTAGGGATTGGAAGAGACTTCTGGAGATTATCTACTCCAGTCCCCTCCGCTAAAGGAGGATCACCTACCACAGGTTGCACAGGTACGTGTTCAGGCAGCTTGTATATATCTCCAGAGAAAGAGACTCCACAGCCTCCCTGGGCAGCCTGTTCCAGTGCTCTGTCACCTTGTGTCCTCCTAAGAGAGATGCTCCAGTCTCCATGACCCTCCTCTGGACTCTCTCCAATAGTTCCTCGTCTTTCTTGATCTGGGGAGCACAGAATGGGACACACTACTCCAGATGGGGCCTCACTAGGGCTGAATAGAGGGAGAGGATAATCTCCCTCAGCCTGCTAGCCACAGTCTTCTTCATGCGCCCCAGGTTATCATTGGCTTTCTTGGCCATGAGGGCACATTACTGGCTCATGGTTAGCTAGTTGTCCACCAGGACTCTCACACCCTTCCTTGCAGAGCTGTTTTCCAGCAGGTCAATCCCTAGCTTGTCCTGGTGCAGGGGTTATTCCTCACAGGGTAAAAACCTCTACACTTGCTCTCATTGAACTTCATGAGATTACTTTCCTCCCAGCTTTCCAGCCTGTCCAGGTCTCATTGAATGGCAGGTCAGCCTTCTGTGCTACACTCGCAACTCAAGCAGCAAAATATGAAATTTTCTTTTTGTTTGTTGAAATAAAGAAGATCAACATCTTTCAAAGGAATTTATTTGTACAATGGGTAAGCAGCCTGTGGAATTTATAGATAGCACTATGTCAACAAACAGCACAAATAAAAATCACAAAGCTGGTTTATTGATAAGTGCACCATCTGCAATTAGCAGAACAACTGCAATTACTAACATGCACAAACAGTCTCCACTTCAGGATATTGCAGCCAAGCTCAGATAGACTGGGAAAGAGCATTATTTCTTTTCCTGCAGAAGTGGCTAAGACATTATAAAATTATTTTGTTCCAAACCAAAGCCAAAGATAGAAGTCTCAAATATATACTTTATTTATACATACTTTTGTTTAGTAAATACCTTGACAAATCAACTTGGAAAAGGATGTCCAGACTCAAATATTTAGGATGCTTGGAGTGTAATTGCTCTCTTCAGCTTGAGTTAAATGCAACAAATATCTGTCTACATCAGAGCTAGCTGTCTAGAATCCATTCAACTTCATACAGCTAGATCCCTCCAAAAGGCAACGTGTCCAGCCTGGTGAGCTACATTCTCCAGCTGCCTGTTTTCCCCCGCTGATGTGAAGGGGCTACACTGCCTGTCCATATGCAGATGTCACATTTGTGGATGTCTAAAGGTTGAGGGGGCACCTCTTCTCTCTCTGTTCCTAGCACACAGTGCTTAGTCATGTTTTTTCAACCACCAACTGAAGATCTTTAAAGCCAAACAATACATTTCAAAACAATACTTCATTTGAAATGGAACCCAACTTTCTAATTCCAACCATATCTCAATAACCAATTGAAAACGTCCCATTGCAACCTCATTAGAGGCTGCCAGTACCTGACTTTTGCCCCTGCATCATTCCTGGTTGTTCCACATTTCTCCAGGTGTCTTCTCCTCACTTCCACATCCTTGGGCTCCCACAACTGTTCCTTCATCCCGCCTTAACCACTAACTTGGCACACACTCTCTATTCTGCCCCTCTTGAGTGTTACTGCCTCCTGCTACCCAGCCTGGTGCTTGCACCCAGCTAGCACCAGCCTCTTGCAGTGGTGGGGTAGTGGGCACACTGGGTGGCCTCTGTCAGTGAACTGGCACTTGGCCTTGCTACCTATGCCTTGCAGTGAGGACAAGTATGATATTGGAGGGCAAAACAGTACATTATGATGTGAAAGCCACCAAGAAGAAACCAAGAGGTATTTTTGCCACTATTTTCTGTGGGGTAGGGATGGGCATGTTAAATTCGAGCTGTTTTAACTCTGTTTTCTTAGAATGTTCCTTTTCAGTCAATCCTGTGTTCTGACTGTAAACCTGTGACAACAGACCTGGAGAGATGACGGCATACAGAGCGCAACAATGCCAGGAATCCCTCCATCTTGTGGTGTTTATTTAGTTTTCCTTTTGACAGAGAGAGTGCCACTTGCTCTTTTTTTCAGTAAAAAGCACTAAGAGGTAAGTTAGCTTTTCCTGACTTCACACAAGTCTTCCTCCCCCTCTCTCCTGCCAAACTGGATGAACTGGATACCCTCCCAAGATATACCCCAATTTTTCAAGTGCCATATTGCTGACATGGTCTAATTCACGTCTCTGTTCAGCTGCTCCGTGTTCAATGACACAAACTCTCACCGACTCCCAGAAGGACAGATATCATGCAGCAGGGTTGGAGGCAGCACTGCCCTGGCTGCAGGCTTGTGTAGTCCCTGCAGGAGGCCCATTCAGTCTGTCAATCATGTTCATCTTCTATACTCACAATTTCCATAAGGCTCTTAAGTGATTTAGGACACATTGTCAGAGGAATATGGGGCCTGAAAACTACCACAGCAGCAAGGGTGGTCTACATACTTTCAGTATGGGTTTGGTGCCCTTAACTGAGAGAAGATGGTTCTTTTCCATTGATGTAGGAACCAAATGATTCAAACTTAAATAGAGAGATTGCAAGGAGAATAGATGAGCTACTCCACAGCATCTTCCTCTTCTCCCAGCAAGGACTTTGCCCTCATCCTTAGAGACCCATGTCCATTGCACCCAAATCTTCCCAAGAAAAGGACTACAGCACATGGATTTATGAGGTCTTGCAGGGGATTTTGTCTCTAGACAGTTAAATATACAAGAGTAATTTTCGGTCACACAACCTCAGTATAAACTTACTCAACTGGAGTAAAAAGAAATTGGATCATCTTTTGAAGAGAATAGAATGTGAGTGTAAATAATAGCTCTCAAAATTCCATTAATTTTTTTTAGCTTTCACTATATTTGATCTGTGATAGTCCAGTGCCCAGACTAACCTTTAAAACAAACAAGTAGATGCACTTTTTCACCCAACATATAATTAAATTGTGGGACTCAATACAAAATGTTGTGGAGGCCAACAGTTTAGACAAGTTCATAGAGGACACATATACCAATAACTGCTGAAAGTAATGTTCTGGATGTAACTTCCAGGCTAGGAAGACCTCAGACTGTCAACTGCGAGGTTTATCTCTTTCCTTGAACTCTTGCTTCTGACCAGATTGAGCTCAGACTGAGCTGGGTGGACTTTCGCTCTGGCTGCAAGAGGCGATTCCTTCCTCCTTGCATGGCCTCTCTGCCTTAAAAATAAAGGGTTTTTTTTTTTCCTCCAGCAAATTTTATGCAGTAGAGCCACACTTCAAGGTCAGATGTTTGCTTGTTCTGGAGGGCCATTTGTTTGCTTGGGGTTTGGCTGGTTTTGTTTTGAAGAGGGATGCGGTTAAATAAAAAAAGGCGCAGGCTAGACTTCTGCATTATTCATCAGAGTTAGGCAATCCCAAACAAAAGCCAGGTTGGCATTAGTGGGATTTTCATGAGTTACTCGTTCTTCAAGGAGATCCACTCCAACAGTGCTAACTGGTATCCTCAGCATCGGAAGTCCATGTCTCCATCTCCGACTTTCCCAGGTTATGGCACCACAAGAGTCACTTGTGGCTTTTGCAGCTGCCCTCAAGTGTGTATCCTCCTCTCCCATGGGCTCAAGGGGTGATGTAGGAGTACAGGGGCAGCTAACCCATGCACAGCATGAAAGCCTGTGCTAGGTTGCAAGAAAAAGGAGAAGATGAGATGGATAAGTGAAATATGAATAGGAAACAGGATATATTAGGTTGGATTTTCCCTTCTTATATTGTGGCAAGCAACAAGACTTGCAAAGATATAATGGAGGGTGATAGCTCAGTAGACAGCATATGGAGCCAGTGGAAATGTGCTCAGCTATTCGTGTGGCATGTTGATGTGTGATGCTCCCTGGGGCTGACTCATCCTCATGATACTTTGGTGGATCCCCTTTGTTGTCAGGGCAGCAGCATCAGCACAAAACAAGGAATCACACAGCAATGATTTTGGGTGCTGAGGAGCAGCGTTTCCACTAGAATTGGTTTCTGTTTTCCATGATCTTTGCTGTGAAGTGCAAACAAGGCTACAGCATGAATTGAACTTTTAAACCCAGGCTGCTCAAGTGGATTTGAAATTAGGACCTTCTTTACTTAATTAAAAATGAAAGGTTCTTTATAGCATTAAGCTGCCCTTTGATAGAGTTAAAATTGTAAGAAGGGAGACAGACCAGAATCTTAGCTCAGGTTTAGAAATGTAGTTTTTCAACTCAGTCGAGCACAAGTTGTTTACAAAACTGATGATTACAGTAGGAGCAAAGCACTCTCAGGTAAAGCAAGAAAACTGTTTACCTGTAGGGAGAACAGATAACTGAATGCCTGAGTTAAAATCCCTAGTTGAGCAGGCAATACAGGAATGAGTTATTTTGTGTTGCTTTCTGTTGATTTAAAATGAGATGACATAGAGACAGATTTTCTAAAACCACAGACATTATAAATTGCAATTTGGCCTCAAAAGCTGAAATGCTTTGATCTGAGACTTAGTTGAGGCCAAACTGAAGAGCATTTAAAGAGGGGGAAATGCATGCAAGGGAAAAGAATTTGGGCACAAACAGGATTTTCTCAAATTACAGTAGCTGACCTGAATGAGTCTTCACCATAATTTTGATCAGAGTTTAATCATGTTCACCATAATTTTGATCAGAGTTTAATCATGTCCACCAGGAAAGGTGCATAGTTGCATCCACACATGGTGTTTCTCACAAGACAGTTTCTCACATGGCAGTTTCTAGTACGTTTATCAACCAGAAGCCTCAAAAACATTTCTTCTTTGCTGTCCCATTTGGGGTTGTATTTGGTCTGGCCTTTCTGTAAGAAATGTGGTAAGAGATTTTGAAGCTGGGTATAAGCAATTGATTTTTTTTTCCTATTAGAATCAGAAAATCCAGAGTTTAGCAGCTTGGAAAGTCAGGAAGGGTTAAGAAAATTATGGACACAGCTCCATGTGTGCTGAAGCAGGAGTAAACCTGTCCTGCTCTTTAGTGAACAAGGTTCTCCACCTCTTCCTCCCTTTGGAAAGGTTTCTGTTCCAGTCAACCCTCCCCACTCTAGACAGCAGATCGTGGGGCAAAAACCTGGCTCATTTTCTGAACAATGTGATCTCCTCGCACTGCCCTTTATGCAGTCTCGTGATCGTTTTCTGTCTCTTGCAATATTTTAAATTAACATTTCATTTTCACCTTAGGAACAGACCTCCCCTCTGCTCCCAATCGCCTTGACCAGTGTTTCACAATTCCTGCTTTCACCAGTGTGAAAGGGCAAGTCACTGAAGGGAAGGTTTGCAGCTGGAGACTGAGCCTGGCCACCCACATGACCCCAGTTGAAGCAGGGAGGTGGCCCTGGGGCAGCCGGATGTGCCCTCAGGCAGCAGCTCAGGTGCTGGAGTAGGGTTCATGGTGGAGGACATCCCAATAAATTTCCTTCCACATGGCAACAGAGCCTTGGGCTTGCTGGGATTATCCTAGGTTGGATGCAGGAGGCTTTTGGCAGATCCATAATTATCCAACAGTCTAGTCCCATGTCTGCCACAGCACTGACTGATTGATCGCACACTAGAACTCACTTGGTTGTTCTGCATCAGCATCCCTTTGGCAAAAAATTGACAGTGATATATCCCAGGATAATTGCAGAGTTTAATGAGATAGCAGCCCTTGTCTTGCTCTTCTTTCTTTAATTGCTCCCACTGAAGACAGACCTGTCTCCAGAGTAGGATGAACAGGATTTAATGCAGCATGTGCACAGCCCTCCGGTATGAAAGGCTGTTAGGAAAGTGTTTGGGTGGGAGTGCAAAGACGACATACTTTCAAAAACGCTCAGTTTGGAGAGGCTGATAACCTAAATTTAGATATTGATTCAGCATACTGCTGAACCAAATGCTGCTCTTTTGTGTGCAATTCCATTCTTACCACTTGTGCTTAAAATTAAGCATATGCTTAAATACTTTGCCAGATGAGGTCTTCAGAGCTCCATTAGTGCTGTATGTTTTTGCTCTAAATTCACTGTAATTGTTTCTCATTGAATAGATGCTCACTGAGTAAGATATAAAAAGAGCATGGGAACAAAGGGGCCCTCAATCTGAGACTTTGATCCACATATTATTCAAATACATAATGACTGCTTTGATTTATGGATTTATAATTCTATTGAGGCATTCCGGAGATTACCCAAAACATTCCAGCTCCAGTCAATGCTGGAGGGTGTTACCAGAGCCCCTGCCTCGAATTAGAGGGATAGAATTTAGTTGACTGTTTGCTGCTGAAATTACATCACAGATTGCAGGATAAGAGCAAGCTGCATGGCAATGCACTCACTTATATTTGGTGCTAATTGCAAAGGCTTTTTTAACCCTGCAACCTAAGAAAAGCATCTAAAAGTACAGACTCTCTTCTACCCACAGCATATAGAGATTTGGCAGTATAACAAGACAGCAGACTACATAGTGGGTGTGTTGAAAGAATGAGCAGATGGTGGATTGCTAGCACAAGGATTTAGCAATGCATTTAGAAACCATTATTTTGGAATATGAGAAATTATGAAGCATGATTAGCCTCCTTCTCTCTACTCCTACTCCCCTCCCCAAACATATCCCCACAAAATGTTCGTTTGGCTAGGAACCATAGGAATGACTCAGCCCTGACACTCAGTGAGACTTTTGCAAGAATTCAAATAGGTGACAGCTGTGAAGAAAAAAATGTTCTGCTTTACATTTGTATCAATAACAGTCCAGATTTTTAAATCCATTTCACCTTACACAGCAGATCCACCTTGTTGGTAACAGAGAGGATTACTAGTAAAGGGACCTGACCTGCAAGAGGGACAATTCCCAGACAATGGCGACTCATCACCCAGCTCAGGACTTGCTCCCCAGCTGCCACCGCTCCTGTGGGTAAGGGTGTTTGCCAGTCAAATGTAACACAGGTCTAGGATGAGGACTTACCTCCATACATCTCTGGCTATAAATTTCCTTTTTCCCTTTCATTATACACTGGTTACACCAAGACGTTCAGGTGTGGGTTAGAATGTGATGGTTCTATTGTGTGAGCAAGCAGGAAGAGTTACATGCCATTAAGTGCTGAATCTCTTAATGTGATCCATACAGTCTGGCTTCAGGGAGAGAAGAGCAGCCTCAGAAATAGGGAGAACCTGTACTAGTAGACACTAGGGAGCCCTCCAGATACAGAAGGAATCCGCTTTTTCTTTACAGGTGGTCTTACCATTGGGAGAGGATGGGTGAAGTGTTCTGTACTGTCAACATGTAAAACCCCTGGCAATACAGAAAGAAACAGTTCTGGGTTTCCGTCCACTGCTGGGACTCCAGAAGTGGGATTTAGGGGTTAGCCAGAGACCAGCTTGGAGAGTGACTGCGTTAATGTTTTCATCCACTTGGCCATAGTGACAAAGGGGATTTAAGAAGGATGTAAGAGGGGCTGTAGAACAATACCTAGAAAGCCCTTCAGTGTGAGATAAGGAGCAGAATCTGGGCAGGAAATATGAGTACATTTCTGGTATGGTACTAGGATATCAATATTGTTAGCCACCACTTCATAGCTGCATCTCCTCTGTGGCTACCATCATCGGTGCAATAACAGGGATCCAGTATCCCTGAGTCCAATGGCATGAGGTTTAACAAGGCCAAATGCTGGGTCCTGCACTTGGGGCACAACAACCCTATGCAGAGGTACAGACTAGGAGAAGTCTGTCTGGAGAGCTGCCAAGAGGAGAGGGACCTNGAGGTTGTAGAGAGGAGGGTGCTGGCCTCTTCTCCCAAGTGACGGGGATCAGGACAAGAGGGAATGTCCTCAAACTCCACCAGGGGAGGTTCAGGCTAGACATCAGGAGGAAGTTTCTCACAGAAAGGGTCATTAGGCATTGGAATATGCTGCCCAGGGAGGTGGTTGAGTCACCTTCCCTGGAGGTGTTTAAGGCACGGGTGGGCAAGGTGCTGAGGGACATGGTTTAGTGTTTGATAGGAATGGTTGTACTCGATGATCTAGTGGGTCTCTTCCAACCTGGTGATTCTATGATTCTATGATTCTATAATAATATGAACTGTAGCAGGGGAGTATGGTGTCTTCAGTCACTCTGGCATCCTAAAATTAGTTAATGGCAAACCACAGAGACAATGCAGTTCCTGCACAAGAGTTTAATTTTGGTTCTTTCCAGTTCATCCTCTCAAGATCTCAAATTCTTGAGACATGAGGGTGAGATTCACCTAGAGACCTAGTCACTGTGGGTGTTTTAGTTCCTGTCATCCTAAATAAGAGATTTAATATGAATCAGGTGCAGCACATTCTGAAGGTGTCTGTTTCTTCCAATAAGAGCATAAAGAGCCTAGAGTAAACAGCTCAGATATAGGTTATTCCTCTGTAGATATTCAAGTTGAGTGAGATAAATGCAAACCAAAGACCTTGGTTAACTACAATAAATGTTCTTTTGGTAGGAAAATCAGCCATCTGCAATCCAACGAATAAATTTTATGTGTTACCTATGAATGACAATACTGAATACAGCTGTCATTCAGCAATACACCATGCCTCAAGGCCATTAGGGAGGAGAGGAGGCTATATTCATCACTGAGAGGAGATTTTTGTTTCTTGGAGATGAAGATGTCTGCTTCAGCATGAAATCACACTGGGTTCAGCATGTTGTTTCCCCAGCTGTACCATCAGATCAGTTCATATGACTTCACAACTTAAACGAATACTTCAGTGCAATGACATTGGATGTGGTCTCAGTGTCAGTCTGCCTGGAAACGACAGAACTGAGGAGGTATCTGGGAATTTTCTGGTCATCAAACACAAATGCCTCAGTGATTACCAGCAGCTGAGTGTTAAGATCTCATTTCTGAGTTGGGAGTGGAGTATAGGAAACTAGATCTTACATCATGCATCAACAACTACCTCAGCATTTCAGAGTATAGGCACATCCCTCCAGAAACCACCTATTTTCCATTCATGCTAAGGCTGTGCTCTTTTCACTATCCAGAATCCCAGTAAAGGTTTCTTCTAATTTTAGATAGACTGGTGAATCTGGATGGACTTGATCTCACAGAAAAGCCAGATGCCTATACTTAGGAGGGGTTGCTTTTTTGTGGATAAAGCTGACATGATGTCAGAACAAACTCTAAAGGTAACACAGTCCTCATCTTTTTTGGACTATAGGCACTCCTGAGATATCACAAAGGTTGGAAGAATAGACTTTATCTTACATCTGTGTCATCCATTGTGGATGAAAGCTAGTGGAAAACTACCAGGTCCTTGACCTAAGAGATGGTCAGGACTGCTTTTGAAGAAGGTGAACTGATTTTTTTGCTTTGAAGGAATCAATAAAGTGAACTTTGCTCAAGAAGTCATTGCTGAATATTGGCAATCCTGGTTACTTTCAGCTACTGTGTTCTTGGGGGGAATCAGATGCTGGAGAGGCTCTTACAGGAGCCCAGTGCCTTCGCTCTCCTTCACCCTCCTCAGTCTCACCTGAGCCCTGTCTAAATTGTAGGCTTGGCTTAGAAACTTCCTTGTGGAGACTTCTGATCACCAAGGACATAATGCCATTGGGCTGACTGCTGATTGCAAACTTTCCAAATGAACTTTTCTTTCTTTTTTTAAAATCCTTTACTCACTCCCCCCCTGCCCCCAGAAATGCTGATCTGACACAAAGAAAACATACTTGGGAATAGGATGATTTTGACAATATTCTGACAGAAACCAGGCAAGTTTCCAGTGCAGCCCCATTTGCCAGGTGGGTTTCCAAACCTTCCTTGTTTCTTGTCAGCTCACACACAGCACTCCTGGCAGGCTGCCCTGCTGAGTCCCAGGCACAAGGCTTATGGGTACAGCAAGTTCCCAGAGTTTCCCACTAATGCATCAAAAGTGCTCAGCAAAAGAGACTGATCTTAGGGCAGCAATGCTAAGAAAGCCATCTTTCCTCAAACTTCTCTTTGGGAGTCTTGGGAATGCTTGTAAATGGTTGACACACAAAATAGCATCTTCAAGTTTTTTCAGATGACTTTTGCAACTTTGTAATTTCGAAGGGGTTTTTTGCTTTTGGAGTAAACTTTTAGTTTTTGGTCCCATCTGTGGAACTGAGCGTGGAATAAAATGTAGATCCAACTACTGACTACCTCTGACTGCATCAACTGGGAGGTGTTTCTGTACTGCCTGCAAATACTCTAGGAGTAGACATGATCTCTTCTTAGCAGCTTCATTCTTTCACCCTGGGAAATATCCACAAATGGTCTCACTCCCCCCACATCTTTCCAAAGTGCTCTCAACTGTGGGGAACCACAAAGTGTTACTCCTATCAACCTCTCCTGTTCCTTGTGGCCATGAGTAAAGGCTACTCAGCAAGACGCAGTGCTCTCTTCTGTTTATGAGATCTATAATTGTAAAAAGCATGTCACTGTTCCCCCTGGGCTGGAGGATACAGGTCAGCCTTTACATGGGACCAGTGCACCACCAAGGAAAACCCAAAAAGAACCCCATGTAGGTGATACGAGGGTGGTTATGGCAGCCTGGAAACATGCTGGAAGCCATGTCTGTTGTTTTGATTATACGCTCCCATTATTCAAAGAAAATCTGTGATTTAGGATTGATTTTAGACTCCCTTGTTCCTTGGTGGTTTGATTACAGCAGTGCCACAGCCAGCCTTGCAGTGCCTGGGTCTGCCCAGAAGGTTTTGTAAAGAGGCAGCCCATCTTTTTCATCTTTTCTTGTCTGGCAATCAAGTGGCTGTAGTGCCCCCGTGCATTCGATAGATGCTGCAGTCACAGCCATGCAGAGCCTGTCTCTGCTGCACAGCAGCATCTTGCTAACTGACTACACGACACACACTGATTCCCAAAGGGAATTTAGGGAAAATGAAACAAAGAAAAAGATCTGCTGGGGTTTTTTAAGTCAGTCTGGGGGGGTTTGCGTTGAGGGGGAGGATCTTGGCTATTTCATAGGTGGCAGTGCCAAGCACAGCCAGGGAGCAGCCAGGAGCCCCTCGCTGGTACAGGGTTGGGCTGGCAACTGATTGAAAGCACTTGGTTTACTCTTTAAAGAAAGACTTGAAAGGCTCCACCATGGGGGAAGCAAAACACAAGAGCAGTGGTATGAGGAGCTGGCTGAAGTGACAAAGACAGGCTGCAAGCTGGGCTTTAGCAGCTGAAGCCTATTAAATGGATAGATCAATCAATAGCCCTTTTAATGGAAGGGAGAGATCAATCTTTTCTCTCTCCCTGCATGGCTTACTCCTGCCCCTGCTCCCCTGTGTTAACTTCTTATAGGAGGGCAAATTTGGAAGAGCTGGACTGTGGGATACTGGATTTGACTCAGAGAGCCTACAGAGGAGCAGGATCCTGCGGGGCTGTTCTGGCTGTGGCAGGGGACCTTGGTCCAAGCCAGTCTGGCCGGTTGGTATCCACCTGCCCCTTGAGCAGGACTTGGCACTGTACATCGGCCTCGTTGCTTGGGGAAGGGAGGTGGGAATTTAGCAACAGTCATACTGGAAAAAATCATACTGTTAAACAATAGGGTCAGGTACAACAACCGGGATTGACAGATTCAAATGAAAGAGAGACATCCTGATGATTTATAGCTGCAGCCAAGGAGGTCCCTCTCCCATTTCCCACAGTGAGCAACGCTGGAAGCCTCACAAGATTGGTCCAGAACCTTCAGTAAGCAGAATTGGTCTCTCTTAATTGGAGATTGGCTTCAACCCTGCTGTGTTGCTTCAGAAATGTTCCTATCAGCATTTTGCAAGGATCCTATACTTGTCCACAGGCAAGCAATAAAAACATGGTTCCCAAGAGACTGTAGCCTCTGTCTTCTTAATTCAGAAAGCTCCTAGGCGCAGGCCAACATGCCTGCCCCCACAGAAACGTGCAGGGCTCTAGATATGATTTTTATTCAATCATGGAAATAGTCCACCCAGTCAGACAGGCACAGATTTGTATTGTTAGGAGCTGGTTCCACTGGGGAATTTTTGAATTCAGATTGCCCAACTCTAGCTCGGCAAGGCTGAGTGCCAAGGTATTTGGGCACAAAATGATCAAGTGAGGTTTCATTCTTTTTTTTGTAGGCAGACAATACTTTTATGCCCCATCATGGCTGGGCAATCAAAACAGCAATTAGGTTGCATCAGCAGATGTGCCTGCTTTTAGTGACTGTCAGTCTCAACAACACACAAGCTATATTCTGTTTGGTACAAAGATCTTTTCATTTCCAAATATAACTTGGACCTTTAAAGTGCTTCGTCAAGCATACAAAAAGCTGAGCAGGGCTGGTGGCATTTGCTTTTAGCACTCTCAGTGCAGAAAACTGCACATGTTAATATTTAGTGCTCCCTAGGAGTGGAGACCTTGCATCTGCTTGAGGAAGGTAGGCAGAGCACAACCTGTGCCATGGCTCACAGTCCTGGATAGGAACAACAGAGCAGATTTTGTTTTCACATCAGCACAAAACCAGTCCAATTTCCCAGGTCTGCAAGGCCACTGGGATCTGTGGAGGGCACGGCTCTGTATCATTACTCACCCTCCTGGTCTGGCCTGGCCCAAAGTTAAGCAGCTGTCCCGAGAGTCACATAATGACCCTCTGTGACTGGGGACAGGGACGGTGTTGCAGAAAGAGCAATCTGTCATGAGCACCTCAAGTCAATAGTGAGAAACGGTGACTCGTGTGGTCCTGAGGGTCTCAAACAGAAGACAAACCATCTGCTGAGTGATCCTGCCTCTGCAGGTGGCCAGAGAAGATAAAAACACTCAGATGTGGTGCTTCGCTTTTAGATAACCAAGGCCAGGTGTCGTGAATCCTACCCTCTACCTACACACAGCATCTGCACTTACAATTTCCCAAACATTCTGCATTCCCAAATCCACCAAGCAATGATTAAACTTGCTGGTACCTGTCACTTCCGAAAGTCAGGTTTCAACCATGCCTCAAGCTTCACAGGAATTTTTGCAGGCTGGAGCAACTAGGGGATTAGGTAAAATAATACACATTAATTTCACTCAAATTAACCAAGACATAGCAAGGTAGAGATCTAGGAGAGAGAGTTGTCTCCTGTTGGTTCAGGTCCTCATGGGTGTAGCCACATGCCTGTCCTGGCACCAAGTAAGGGCAGGAACATCCACCTAGTGGCGTGGGCACCTCAGGTTATGGCATGACACCCTGGAAACACATTGCAAGGAGACAGTGCGAGAAAAGCTCCAGCTTTGAAAAGCACATAGGAAAATTGGGTTCCATTTTCATTTTATTTTCTTTGATGTTAATAGAATATGAACAGAGTTTAAAAGGCAAGAACACAACCTGGTCATCTTCAGGTTGTCTGTAGGCTGCCTACAAGGAAAACAGTTTTACCTCTCCTTATTGGGTCATTTCTAATAATGTTTGAAATTAAGATAAACCCCTTATTTTTCCATATTGCTCTTACTTGTATAATATTCACTTTGTTCTTATCCCACTCACCTCTCCCCCCACCCCCTCTTCATGTATATTTGCACTGAGGATGATCAGCTTGTAGAAAGCACGTAATTCACTGGATGCTACTGGAACTGGCTCAAAAATTAATTCCACATCTAGGGTCTGAACCAAGGCAAGTAATGGTCACCTGACGATCTTTTACTGACTTCAGAAGAATACTAGATACATTATGCACATAAAGGCCAAAAAAACCCAAACCAAAAAACAAAAAAAACCCAAACCAAAACACAACTCCCCCAAGGCCCCCAAAACCCAGAAAGACCAAGTTCTGAACCTTATAGCTTTGATTATAGCCCTTTGACTAGTCACTCTGTGTTGCAGTGGCTGAAGCATCAGCTTGAAGGTGAATGTGGGCTGAGATGGAGAAAGGGTCCATGACTCTTGAGAGGGCAGGGACTTATCTACACAAAGTTATGAGAGCCCTGAGCTAGGGCTGATGGAGAGGCTCTGATGGTTGAGCCCAGCACTGAGAACCGAAGGGTCCCCTGGGCTTTCTCGACAATATATTCCTTGCAGGCAGAATTCATCAGATGCAATTTAAAATATATCAAGCTCTTTCCTAACTTCATTTTCCTCTACAAATAACTACTACAGTGGACAAAGGGTTGTTCTGGGATCATGAAAGGGATGAGAACTAGTACTCAGAGCTGGAAATGGAAGAACAGTCTTAAGGCAGCAGCATTTTTTTTCCAGTTGAGCTTACTGGGCCATGCTTTAAGCCTTTGCAGCACCCTGAATCCTCATGACCTCCAGCAAGGCTGGAGCACTCAGGCTGGGCATGAAGGGACAGCTGATGATCTTTCACTCAATTCATTGATGGAGGATTTCAGTNGCCCTGGACCCATGGCTGGATATGAGCTACCAAGGGTGGCCTCAAGTGTCTATGCTTTTTGAACTAAAGTCTTAGGGTCTGATCTGCCCAGAGACCTGGGGAAACTAAGCCATTTCATTGTGGTGTACAGAGATGTGTCCATGGAGCAACCCAGGTAACATGGGGCATCCTCTGATCGTACTGACTGCAGTAGTAGGGAGGTTATGGCTGCATGCATGGAACATACCTACAGTACCAGCAGGGATACTTGCACCTAGGCTGACGGGGGATCTCAAAAGTCACGATCAGATACAAGTCAACCCTGAAACACCAGCATAGCATGAGGCTTAGGCTCATCCAATATCATTCACAACTACAGGAGTTTCTAGTCATGCTTGAGATGTCAAATGGGCTGATTTACCATTTGGAAAGGTCCGTCCCTCCCAGTTCACTGCAAAAGAACTAGAGAGAACTAGAGAGAACCAGAACTAGAGAGAACTAGAACTCTTAGGCTAGAGATTAGGATTAGGCTAGAGATTAGGAGGAAGTTTTGTATGGAAAGGGTCATTAGGCATTGGAATATGCTGCCCAGGGAGGTGGTTGATTCGCCTTCCCTGGAGGTGTTTAAGGCACGAGTAGACGAGGTCCTGAGGGACATGGTTTAGTGTTTGGTGGGAATGGTTGGACTCGATGATCCAGTGGGTCAGGATTCTATGATTCTAAAAGGAGTCCAGCATATCTGTAGACCTAATCTGAACATCTCTGCTCTGTACATGAATTAGGTGAACTGAATAATGCCCAAGAGTTCATGAAACTGCACAAACTGAACTCCTGGGAGGAAAATGTTTGTTAATTTTTTTATTTTATCTGGTGTACTGTGAATGCTAAAACAGATCAAGGAATTTGGTTTAAGAATAATGATGGACTAGGAATGGAGATTAGCTCTGTGTGTCAAACATGGGCTCTTGATGTCGTGGCATTTTGAAGCATGTGGGACAAAAAGACTATAAACCACAGAGGAAGATGCAGTTTGCTTTTAAAAGAAAGCCTGAGTTTTTTGTTTGTTTGTTTGTTTTAAATAGAAACTCAGTTTCGAAGTTGCCTAACCTTTTTTTCTGGTTTTCCTATATCATTCTTACACAATGGACAAATGTAGGGGGTAAGCAGGGAAACTGCAGCACCATTTTAATGCTTTGTGAGCCCATTTGTGTCCCTTACCACCCTCTATGCCTCGGCATCTACAGCAGAAGTGACCAGATGCCTTCCAGAGTAGCTCATAGCTCTGTGCTGCATCTTATACATATTCCACAAAAGCAGCCACTTCAATATCCTATTCCTTTGTGGATTTTGCAAATAAAGTTTACATCCAAAGGCCTGCTTTATTTGCAACAAGCAGGCAGAAACATAAATAAGAGGGACTTCTCCTAACAGCTGCTCTTTTAAAAGTCAAAATCTCTACCTCAGTTGTTGGATACCATCCCTTTAAATGATGATTTTGCAGTATTACCAGGATGTCTTGTGCAATGCCTTAGCTGAAGAGCATATCTGCTGGCAATTGATTTTTTTTGCTGATAGAGAAGAGCTTGCATACAACCCAAGTAAGAGTACAGTCAAGTCAAATGGTTTCTGGAGTGTGCTGCTGTAGAAAGACAAAAGTTCTCAGCTGTGCCCATGACCTGCACCGTGACCTGCACCAAGTCACTTCATCTTCCCGCGCCTCTGTTTCCGCTCCAGCCTTTTTGCATTTATCTCCACGGCTTGTGAGCTGGGCAGATGAGTTTCATTGTGTTTGTACAATACATAGTAAACCAAAGCTGTCAGCCTCATTTGTGCCTCTTGGCGCTGGCCTGCGTTACCAGCTCTTGGGGATTTACTGCATGTCTGCATGTTTGGTGGCTCTCAGGAAGACTTCTTTCATGGAATAATGTGTTGAAATAATTTTTTGTTTAAAGGAAAGTACATTTTTAGGCAAGTTTGAAAAGGTAAACATTAGAAGTTCATGCTTGAGAATGGAAATAACACAGAGGTGGTGTTATTTTGGGTGTGCTAATCATTACAACACTTGGTGTTAGTATAGTGGCAGTAATACAGAAAGGGTACAAATGGCATAGTCAGAACACGAACATTAGTAGAGAGTTAAAATGTTCCTGTTGCAAAGGCACTAGACAAGCAAACATCTAATTACCTTATTTTAACAGTAGGGAAACCCAGTTAATTTACCAGAGGTTGCATAATGTGTCTGTATATTCTGTTTACAAAGGAAGATGCTACCATTAAAAGGTTGTGGGGTTGTCAGTGGGATGTTTCTACCCTGTGTATCGGGCCAGCCTCACGCTCCTCTGCACTCTGCATGACATTATGGTGGCTGCCCAGCACTCCTCCTCTCCTCCAAACGGCATTGCCTGCTCCTGATGCACTGCACAGAGCAGCCCTCCAGAGACTTAGAAATGGGCTGGCAAGGAGGAGGAAACCTGGACTTTATATTTTTTTCTATTGTTGATTCCATGGCTGGTTTGTTATGGTGTGTGATGGCCTGCTAGGTGATCTCTAAAATGGGGATAATGAGTCATTATCCTGCCGATAACAATGTGTATCTTTATTTACTTCTCCTGGCAAGCTGGATGCCAGCAGGTGATGGAGATGGCCCAAGTCAGGTGACAGGGAGTGACTGCCAAGCAGCTGGACACAACACTGGGTGCCCAGGGAGGGCACCACGCTGACCAGGTGACAGCATGCAAAAGCCACCTCACTCACCGGCCTTTCGGGGAGGTGCTGGGGAGAGGATCATTGTCCCAGGGAGCTGGGCACAGTGCAGTGCACTGCAGAGGTGGAAAGCCCAAGGGCAGGGCTCCAGCCAGCAGCCAGATGTCTCCCATTGTATTCACTTGCACGAACAAAAGACAAAAGTGGGTTTATAGGATCACCCCCCCCAAGATGGGAGGCAAAATGATTTGCCCCAAGGTCATTCCAGGAGCCTGTGACCAAGTCCAATATGCAGCCAGATTTGTTGGAGCGAGAGAGAGGAGATGAGACCCTCCTGCAATCTCAACCATCTTCACAGGATCCCCTGAGACACAGCAGGGAAAACCTTGTTGTTACCTCACAAATAATTTGATAAATTCAGCTTTGAGGTAAGCAAGTCAAATTGTACACTTTGGTAGCTTTACGCTCAGATCCACTTTGGCAGTTTATGAGTTTCTCAGTTTATCTGATGTTGGGTAGATGCACAGTGCAGCTCTCCTATACCAGCTGCCGCTGTGCTGAGCCGAGCTCCGCTGAGGGTACCTGTGCGGTTCCGGCCCTGCCTCTATCTTGGCATCAGATCTCGCTGTGCTGGTGTGCCGCGTACAAACCATTACATGCAATAACAAGTAAAATGCTGCTTGAACCTTAGCACAAAGAAGCAAAAAAACCCAAAACAATAAATGCATTTTCCACAAGGGCAGAGACAGCAGCCTTTGAATAGGAATTACTGGATCGGCTTATGACTCAGCTGGCTGCTCACAGAGCACTTCAGCACATGCTCAGCTTAGGACGGCAGCTGAGGCTCTGGTAGCTTTGATGAATTCAAAGCAAAATGCAAGTGGAGAAGTGTGGTAAAGGGTGTGGGATACAGTCATGGTCCATAGCATTGGTAGAGCATGGGGGACTCTGAGTGATGGAGTCACCCCACTGCAGGCAGCTCTTCAGGAGCAACCTGGCTGCGAAATGGCAGGTGAAGGGAATTCATGTTGCACACGGGTCTCAGCGTGGCATGATGTGCAATGTGCAAAGCTTGTAGGATGTGTTTCACTGCCTGGGTCAAGCCCTGCTTGTTGGAGTGGGAGGAGGGAACAAGTCCAGGCGCCAAAATGTCTATGACTCTGCTTAGATCATACTTATAATGTTTTTCTGCATACAGATCTACGTAAATAAAAAGAAACCATTCTTCTCAGCTGGAAGGACTGGCAGCCTTTGGAGCCACCCTGTTCACTGATATCCAGCCACCTTATTTTTTGCCCATTCTTTGATTGCTGCACTCCTCCCCCCATCAGCGTTGTTCCCAGGGCATCGTCTTCATGAAGCGGCCTTTTGTTCATAGGTGCCCGAAGCTGATGTGCCTCTTTGACTGGCTGCTTCATTTCACGCTGACAACCTTAACTGCTGGTTTCATCTTCCTAGTAGCGATTGTCTCAGATGAAGTTTCAGTATCGCTGTTTCTCATCTGCGGCTTAAGAGTCCCATTTTCACCAGCCAGAAGCCAAAACCCTTGCACTTGCCTGACCTCTGCAATTACTGGTGGGATTCTTGCTCCACAGCACTGCAGCCTCTGGCCAAGGGGAAACTTTGGACCATGGACCATATGGATAAACCACAGGAGACCTAGAATCAGTGCTGAGTTTGTTTTAAATGTCTGGCTGTTGCTGCAGTTTCATTCAAATTCACTTGAGGTATTGATAGTGGTGTCATTCATACACTGCCTGTGTGGCAGAGAACCTGTCCTCACCTCTGGAGGATCTATTTGTTTTCTACTTTTTGGCTTCTTAACATAAAAGTCTCAAGCTTCTCTAGATTGTAAGTTTCCTGTGGATCTTCATGCTCAAGAGGCATAACAGAAGTGCAAAGGAAAGCATTAAACACAACTGTTTAGAGATTTCTCACCTCCAATGCATATTCATGCAAGAGCTTAAGCAAGTCTCTTGGTGCTGCTCAGGATATTCTGCTAGATGCATGTCACCTTTGGTTTTCATTATGCCGTGAACATCCGTCTAATTTCAGCCAGCAACTTTTACTAGCCCACATGTTTGCCAGTGCCTTCAGTAGTGCAAGGAGCCTGCAGCAAGCTTTTCTATCATCCTCTTAAAACATGAAGAGCAAAGCGTGTGAGTACTTCTGCAACAGCCTGAGTGAAAAAAAGGCTAGCGCGCCATATGCCTATAATGCTGTTGCACCAAATAGGTCTGGCTTTTGATTTCAATTATCACACCTCAGCCGCAGTGCATGGGAGTGGGGCTGAAAAAACCCATTGCTGCATTGTGGGAGTGTTCAGGCCCAAATGAGAACTTTGCAGATCAGTAAAGCACAAAAATGCCGATATCCTAGTGCAGTACCCACACGAAGCCTGGCATCAGAAGAGATCACCTTATCTCCAGACCCCTTGGAAATTTTACAGCAATTAGGCAAGACATTTAAGATAAGTCAGAGCCTCAGGACCTGACTGCCTTCCTCTGGGCTCTTCTTAGACAGCTCTTCATCCTCCTGGGAAAAGCTATTTGATGGCACAGCAGCACCATACAATGGGTTGGAAGCCCATGCTGCTTCTCAACAGCTCTGTTCAAGGGGCTGGAGGTGGGACAGCACCAGAGAAGCCAAGTAGTTCTGCTCACAGACCAGCTCCAGCACACTACCGTCCTGTGTGACAGCACAAGCTCTAGGAAATACAAGTTTGGAGGTCTGGGCATCATGCTCCAGCATAGGCTATGGCCATGCCTTGGTTTATCCAAAGCAAGAAGCATTCTCCCCTTCTGGTGACACATAAGCTTTCAGGGATGGATGCAACCACAGTACTGGTAGGGAGGGGAAAATCTACTGCTCAGATTTTCCCCTGTACCAACGAGCCAGTGGCAGGTAATTAGATATCTACTGTCCCACCAGGCCTTGCAGCTCTGCTAGGTAGCCTCAGCTAATCTCTTTGTCATGAACTGCGGGAAAGTGTTGATAGCAGCCGAATGTGAGATCACACTAAAGCTATCACAGTGCCTTACTTGGTGAGAAGAATAAAATTTGTTTCCGTCTGTCGCTCAGATAACTCCAGATATGCTGTGCTGATCTGTTGAGATCTTTCTATTGATGCCATTATCAAGAGTTCAGCAGCCACATCAACTTTATCTTCAGTTTGAGTATTTTCCTGGTTTACTTTTTCTACAGCTTATCAAGCGTAGACACTGTTCTTTGATAACTCCACAGATAACTGCTCTTTCTGGACTTTTATTTTCACCTTGCATGACTGGATTCCCATGTACTTTAGGAAGTCCTCAAAAAGAGAAGGCAGATGAGGTCTGATTCTCCAGCGTCTCATGTCCTTAATAACTACATAAAACTTGAACACCTCCAAAGCAATTTCAGGTGAATCTAGTCTGATAGCATTACAATTTCTGACTGCTTTTCATGCTGAAGCTGGATGCCAGTGAGCATTATATCTCTAGAGAATAACGCTCATGTCCTGGAAGACAGAAAAAGTCCATGGCAGCCCCAGAAGACAGCAGTCAGCTGCCCCAGCTCCCAGCACCTCTTGTGTCCATCATCTGGAGATGATGGCCTGGAGAAGGACCTGGGGGTGTTGGTTGACAGCCGACTGAACATGACCCAGCAGTGAGCCCAGGTGGCCAAGAAGGCCAATGGTATCTTGGCTTGTATCAGAAACAGTGTGACAAAGCAGGTCCAGGGAGGTTTTTCTCCCTCTATTTGGCACTGGTGAGACCGCACTTCAAATCCTGTGTTCANTCAAGCTCAGCCAGAGGAGGTTCAAGCTGGACATCGGAAAAAAAATTTTCACAGAAAGGGTCATTGGGCACTGGAACAGGCTGCCCAGGGAGGTGGTTGAGTCACCAGCTCTGGAAATATTTAAAGGATGAGTGGTTGAGGTGCTGAGGGGCATGGTTTAGTGTTTGATAGCAACGGTTGGACTCGATGATCCAGTGGGTCTTTTCCAATCTAGTGATTCTGTGATTCTGTGATCCCAGTGGGCAACAGAATGGGTATGCTTCAATATTTTTTTCACCAACTCTTTTGTCTATTATTTTTCAGCTTAAATGTCAGCATCTTTACTCTGCGGGAGATGAGAGCTACAGGTCTGCAAACCTAACAATGTGATTTATCCATTTGTGCCCCTCTCTCCCTCCCATAGCCAAACAAGTTTCTTATGCAGCTGCACGTGGAAGCTCAGAACATAACTGATGAAATTACCTGGCACAGTCCTAAGTTGTTCACTGCACTGACAAACAGTTACCAGTCACTTTCTTCTGCCTCCCCTAGCTTAGTCATTACAGATACCACTTATAAACCACATCCTTCTGTTGCAATATGACTTGTCCCCACCACTTATGACACATTTTTTGATTAAATGCATGCACACTATGTTGTATTGCAGGGAGAGGTTGCTGTGGAGGTTTGGAGGACCCTCAGTCTGCATGGAAGATGCTTTGCCCACTGGCTGCAGGAGCTTTCTCAAGGCACCAGGACCCTCTTTGCATTTAAACAAGCACTGCTCTCATCCCATGGTGGGCTTCTTGGCACTCTTTCTCCAGTGCTTTTGGCTGACACGTTATTTGCATGGTAGCACATCACTGCTATGTTACTAAAAGGCAATACAACAATCCTGCCAGGGAAACCTAAAGAAATTTACTTTTCATAAACTGACTAGGAAGAGACAAATTCTCTGCCCACCAACAGGAACATGCCTATGAATAAGTCCTCTATAAACAAAGATTACTTATTGCAGAATGATAGCAAGCATGGTTACCTCTAGCTGTCTCTTCCTGAAATTCTATAGACATTGATACTTGCATCCAGCCTTTGAGGTTTAGCATGCTTCAGCACAAATATACATTTATTAATACCTCAATATTTTTATTGAGTCTTACTGAGTCTCATTTCACTCAGAGATACACTTTTTTCCTGGACTGTCATGCTTGAAATAAGTTAAGCCAAGAGTGAATGATCTTTCAACAGAACAAGTAACATGCTTAAGGCTACATTCAGCATTATTTTCCTTACTTCACTTCACCAAAGTGTTATTCAAAGAGAAGGCTACATTCTGCTCAGCAGTACATTAGTGTTAATGATCTGTGACTCCAGTGATTACAGCAGAGTGGCTCTGAATATATATCGACAAAAGAGGGAGTGGGAATTTGGTCCAGCATTTTCAACACAGGTGTATGAGGACTGGAGTTATGCCAGGGAAGAATTCGGCCCATACTGTTTCTGAAATGAGGGAGCCAAATAATACAGCAACGTAACTTGATCTGTAGCACATTTATAAGAAAATCTGTGATTTCCAGTGATTTATAGAGCCCAGCTAGAACAAGGTTAAGTTTCAAGAGCAATACAACATGACTAAAAGAAGTTATTTCTCCCTGTAAAAAGACATTTTAATAGGAACAAGGACAAATAAAACTCTTAAGACATGACCTTGCTGTGGAAATTCTATCCTTATATGTTTTCCATCTCAGATCACGCTCCTGTGCGGTACAAAGGCATCACTCTGCCTGCAAAACAGTCATTTCTCTGTTTCTGCTGTCCAGCATTCTCCTGAATCTTCACCAATATAAATGCTTCAGGGGCAATAGTAAACAGTCAGGTCTGTGTGCATGAGGTTCAGCTATACTGATGGATATAGCCATTAGCAGAGCAAGATGCAACAGCCTTTGTTATTATTCATTTATTTGCCCAAACAGGAGTCAGGTTCTGCAATTTTTAGCTTGGGGGTTCCAACACTGAAGCTGTGACTACCTGGGCTTCAGCAGCACAGCAAAATGCATTACAGAAGCCCTTTTTTTTGCCCTTCCAGACTGTCCTTCCTTCTCCTCCTTCCCAATAGTATAAATACATCTTGTGCCTACTGCAAAGCCAAGCTGAAATAGGTCAGAGAGTCTTTAAAGGAAAATCTACATGCAGGAGTCATGCATTTCTATGGTGGTAGATGAATAGGCAGGGCTAGAGGAGATGGGAACAGAAAGGAGTTGGCTGATGTTGGTCCAGGGAAGCTGCTGCTCCTTTTCTCTTGCTCTGCAGCACCAGATGGCTGGGCCCATCCTGCTTGCTGTATTTTCATATAACACGGTGGGCTTTGCTAAACCATGCAGGAGGGAGGGAGGCAGAAGTGCCAAGGTTACTGCGTTGCGTGGCTCCACGCAGGCATGCTGTGTTCCTGATTCAGCCAGCTGGCTCCCCTGCAGGTGTCTTCCTTTAAGGCTGAATCTCAAAATTTGGGACCTCTTCTGTCTGAGGATGTCCCTGGTATCCGGGTTGCGAACAATGAAAGAAGAAACACACCATGCAAACAAGCCTTCACCACTTAACCACTTTTGTTGGGAAAGATTCCATGTGCCAACTGCCTTCACTCACACGTGTAATTGCTTCTAAGTGTGGTATCTTCCAAGGAAATCTGGCTTGCACTAACACTTGGGTTTTTCAGGGTGTAGCCATCAGAAAAATAAGGAAATAGGGTTAAAGTATTTAAAAATCAAAATAAATCAGGTCCATAACAGATGCATTTCATTCAGCACTTCAGTTCTTCTTTGTCTAGAAACAAAGAACAAAACTCTGTCATAACTCAGTTTGATCTTCCAACATACTTATGTTCGTATCTTGGGGGCTTCAATGGAAATGGACCTAAATTATGTGCTGTATCCCAAAAGCTGCTGAGTTTTGTATTTGTTGTGAAAATAATGAAAGTCATAACATTGCCAGTGAATACAGGAAGCTAATTTCACTGATCAGCTCCATCCTTAATGTGGCATCATGCCGTAGCATGTGTTTCATTTGCAAAATAGGAACAGACAAGTTCTGCTGCTTGAGAAATTTTAGGTTTTTTTCAGCCAGCCAAAGACATTTGTTCACTTCACACTGGCCTGGCACTGAACTGAGTGAAAGCAGAGGAAGGAAACCTGTAGCAGATGCCTGGGTTCCAGTTCACCTCCCAGCTAGCAGGTACCTGAGCTGGCTGTCTCTTGCTTGCCCTCTTTTGGCCCCTTAGCTTTTGAACTCTTGGCTTCACAGCAGCCTGGCTGCAAAAAGAGGGCTTGAGGTGCTTTCACCTACAGCATCATGGTTAGGCTGTACTCTCTGGTGACATGCATTGCAGCTGGGAGCAAAGGCAGGAGCTCCCACTTCCTAACCAATGGCCAGCAGTACTTCTCTGTCTTCTTGAAGAAATCTTGCCACATGGACACAGACCCAAGGCACTGGTGGGCACCTACATCTCACAGAGATGTCATAATTTCAGCTTTGATGTAGGCACCCATGTTCAGGAGAGGGATGAAACTGTGGATGCATTTTTCCTAGTGGTTCTGTTGGTGCTTCATGTTGTGGTTGCGCAGACAGTGTTGAGACCCAGACTTGTCCCTGCTCCACACATACAGCCCCAGGCATCCACGTCCACTCCATGACCTCCATCTCCAGTCCTCGAGGGGAGCAGCATTTCTGTCACCGAAGACAGACCTGATGCTATAATTAAATCTGTTCTGCAGGACTACCTTCAATATTGATATGAATATATTGCAAAGGATTACCTGTAATTCTCCTTTTGTAGGGAGTAATAGCAGGCTACCTTTGTCCTGCCTTTCAGATTATTTTTTTTAATTGATGCTTTTGCCCACTCTATCACTCCCAAAATGTGTCCAGGCCAAAATATTTCAGTTATCTTGAAGCATAATCTGTTTTGTCCAGATGACCCCTATTTACAGATTTCCAGCACTGCCAGTGTGGTCTCAGAAGGCTGAGCTGAAGTAAACAACATGTTGAAATATATTTAGTGAATTATCCTGAAAACCACAGAAGAACTTAAGAGAGAGGAGGAGAGGTTTTTTGGTTGGGTAGTGATTTAATGCATTTAGAGTTATTTAACTGTCAAAGAAATTAGATATTAAAGAGCCCTATTAGGTCAGTGAGCTAACCTCTCCTGGGCCAGGCCATAATTGTTTCTTACGATAAATATAATTCTGAGTGCATATCCAGTCAGGGTTTAAATGCTGCAAACAAAAAGGCGTGTACCCCCACCCTCAAGGAATAATTTTATAAAACATCACATCCTGGTGTCTCACATAATTATCTGAACACTCATTTTGCAAATTAGGATTTGTAATCCTAATGATGGGAAGTCATTTTGTAGTGTCAAAGTGTGCATAATATCACTCGGGGCACAAACTTTATCTGCTGCCCTTCCTTGCCCTAACAACATAATATAAATCCTGTGCAAGCGATACTAAAACAGCGCAACAAAAGTCATTATAATTAAAGTAGCACTAGTACTTGTCTGACATAATGGCAATGGGCTGGAATTTTGGCCTCTAGATACCACATCTATTTTTTCTTTGTATTCATGTTTGATATGGCTTTACTGACTGATTCATGTGCTCATGAAATGTAAGGTAGGTGATGTATCAATCACATCACCTAATCAAGCACACAGCACTTTATTATGACAGTCAGAGTGGGAGAGCAAGCAAGGCTCCAGAACTGGTTGCTCAGGCATGCCCTCTGTTCCCAACCAAAACTTGAGGGTCTTTTAATTTCATGTGGGATTTCTAGTCTTGCAGAAATACAGACAGAGCTATTGCATGGCAGCTGCCTCCTCCTTTCCTCTCCCTCCAAGCTGCTGGAAGTCTGAGAGTCACAAACTTATTCACTGCATAACAAGTTCAATTCTAGAGCACTGATCTTGTCAATCCAATGTTTTCAGGAAACATCAAACTGTTGCAATAATGTACAAATATCAAACCCTCTGCACACTTGTACAGTAGGTGCACATCTTGAGGAAGCATCATGTGGACTAGCTGAGCACTCCTGTAGCACTTGCACAGAACATTGGAGCTAGGTTGGGTTTTCCAGGACACACAGGATGGTCCACAAAGTACAGTCTAGCTACAGAGCAACTTCTCATTGCTCTTGCAATAAGAAGACACCTATGGCTCTGTGCTCACTCACAGACTGGTTGCACACCTGATGGCTGTTAGGTACGATGCTTTTGAGAAGCAGTAGAGATGCACTGTGTCCAGCTCTCAGCCTCCTCTTCAGGAAACTCCAGACACAAAAATCAGAACTCCAGCAGCAATTCAAAGCTGGTATCAGCTGGTATCCTAAACTGTGGTATAAGTTCTCGTTCTGGGGGATGAAAGCAGCTTGATGTTTGGAGTGCTCTGTCTCCTAGCTGATTCATTAGAACCATGTTAGCCTGGAGGCTGCATATGGCATTAAGAGAACTTTGACCTTCTAACAAAGGCCGTCCCATCTCATCCACTCCCACGGCGAGGGCAACAGTCCATGCCTGGTTGCAATGCATCTGCCAAAAATCCATCTGATAATTTCAGGAGGCAGAGAAAACCCTACTTCCTTTGGAAGTTTGTTCCTGGCTTCTTGCTTCATCATAGTGTTTGTTTTTTCAACTTTGCAAAAGTTATGATTATTGATGATGAAAATCTGTTTAAACCAGTAACCACTTGTGCAAGTCTACCTTAGCAGATCAGTAAACTCTCTGAAAGGATGGTCTCAAGCCAATGTGTTCCATATCATCAAGAAAAAATATCTCCACCTTTCCCATACACAGCAATAACTCACAGCCTCTCCAGGTGACCTCAGCAGAGAGAACTGCCTGGGTTTACAGGACTGACTGCTGCCTGAACACTCCCAGGCAGGTCAAGATGCCAGGCTGCTCGTAACTCAATTACCTCTTAATTTCAGGATTCTGCCTTTCTTTACAACACAGTAACTAGGCAAAAACTGAAGGAAACCCACAGCATAGGGTACAGCTGGATCATAAAAACTGTCAGATAACTGTGAAGGGAGCCCTGAATATTATTTGCAACGCTTCTTTTGAGAAATAAGTTTACAAGGAGAACTTTCAAGGATGTGGATATGTTCACCAAGAAGCCAGCTTGCACAAAGAGATGTTTTTATTCTGGAAAACATGTTTAACTTGAAATCGAACAAGCCAAGAGCTTAAAACCAGGCACAAACACACAAGTCTTTGCAGGCAGCAGGACTGTGCAGGTGGCGGAAGCTGAGCACAGACATGGTGTTTTACAGGATCAGTGCCACAGGGGTCCCAACAGTTCATTTCCAAACATTGCATCTAAGCAGAGCTCAGATGCTTTGCAAATTCTGATATTGTTTGCAGTCTACACAGTAATTATCTACCACTGACAGTGGATAAGCACTGCATCTGGCCCTGTTAGGTACACTTCTGGTATCTATTAGGCACTAAAACTCTTTAGAAAAAGAAAATGCAGAGGAAACAAATGATCTTCAGAAAAAAATACTCAAAAGAACTTTTGTTGGGTGCAGGAAAGGATTTTAAGCAACTTCAATTTGCTGTATTTTTTCCAAAAACAATGAAACATTTGCTAAGTTTATGGTTCTCTTGACATTTCTTAGACACTAAAGTACTGAAAGGCAAGATTAGGAGCCACAAAGGTACTTAAGTGCTTATGTTTTTAGTGAGGGTTGTTCAACCAAATACTCAGAGCATCCGGGCATACACATCCAACTCCCATTCACAAGGCGTTCATGGCAGAACAGAGACTAGCTATCAAATTTCTCAAATTTTAAACTGCTGTACAAGTCAGCCTAACTTTCACATTTGGCTAATGGAAATTTTTCCTGGGTTTAATGGGTTTTGCCAAAGGTCTGAAATTGTCACTCAAGACAGAAATAATTTCAGTGGAGAGGAATGGGACCCAGCCACATTTCTGAAGATGTTCAGTAATGTGCACTTGCCACTGTGGAAATAAATTAATAAATGCTATTACTGAAATCTGAATATTTGCCAGTGTTCCAATGTTAAATATTAACCCAATCAAAATAATTCTCATACCTGTGTTTCAAATTGCCTGCTACCATCCTTGCCAATGGGTTTGAGTTTTGAGCCAAGCACTCTGACAACAAATGACTCCAAATGCTCTTACTTGAGCTGAAGAGTCAGCTCTCCATTGCTTGTGGCTGTAATGACTCTGAACCTCTTCTGCTTGCTTTAAAACTTCTCATTTCAGATAATCCTATCATGGAGTTCAGCAATAAATAAAAAGCCATTTACATCATTCATATTGCTCACTTAAGCTCATGCATCACATTCAGGTCAAATGATGGAACTTAACTGTTGGGCTTTCCTTTGTCACTCCAGCTGTAATAACACCATGTTGTAGCAGGTGGGATGCAGACATGGCACAGCAAGGACCTGCACTCTTACAAACTCTCTTCTCATGTTGGGATGCTATTTCTACTATATTGCCTGGGAGCAGCGGACACACAAAAACCCAACTCTTCCATTTATTTCTCTCCTATCATTTCATATGGCTGCCTGTGTCTGAAACATATGGATGCATTCCACATGGACATTGAGAAGTGGGCCTGTGTGCACCTCATGAGGTTCAACAAGGCCAAGTGTAAAGTAGTGCATCTAGGTCAGAGCAATCCTCAGTTTCAGTACAGGATAGGGGATGATATGATTGAGAGCTGAGATGATGTGATTGAGAGGAAGAATTTATTCACTATGAGAGTGGTGAGGCACTGGCACAGGTTGCCCAGGGAAACTGGATGCCCCATCTCTGGAGATGTTCAAGGCCAGGCTGGATGGGTCCTTGGGCAGCCTGGTCTGGTTGGATGTCCCTGCCCGTGCCAGGGGAGTTGGAACTGGATGACCTTTAAGGTCTCTTCCAACCCAAACTATTCCATGATTCTATGACTTGACTGGCGATAGCAGACTCCGCAGTGCGCCTGTCTGCTGAAGGCAGCTCTGCCTTACGAAAAGATCCATCTGGAAACAGATGGAAGGGAGGATTCTGCTGTGGATGTGGTTTTACTTATAGTGGTAAATTCTAATCTGAGAAACTTCTCAGTAGTTCTCAAAGACAGTGATATCTAGGTTCAATTAGCCTTCTTTAAGAGATGTAAATTACTAATTGCACTGTGTGTTTTTTAGCCACACAGTCAACTAAATTACACAACGTTTCATTTGGCAAAAAATAGAAAGTATTCCCATGGATAAACGCATGTAAAGCACATCACAGCTCTCAAGCAGTTTATTTACCATTGTTTTGAGAGCAGAAACACTGAAAACACCCCAAATCTCCTTAGAAATTTCAGCTATAATATTCTACTTTTGTAACAAACCCAAGTCAGTCTATACTGTCATCTTTCACATGTGAATTACATGACGCTCATCATGTAATAAACAAGCTTTTATTGATATCAGAGGGACTAGAAACATAGAATCATAGAACTGTAGAATAGTTTAGGTTGGAAGGGACCTTAAAGATCACCTACTTCTAACCCCCCTGCCACAGACAGGGACATCCCACTAGACTAGGAAGCTCAAGGCTCCATCCAACCTGGCCTTGAACACTTCCAGGGATGGTGCAGCCACAACTTCCCTGGGCAACCTGTGCCAGTGCCTCACCACTCTCATGGTGAAGAAATTCTTCCTTATGTCTAGTTTAAATCTGCCCCTCTCCAGTTTATACCCATTGCCCCTAGTCCTATCACTACAAGCCTTTGTGAACAGTCCTTCACCAGCTTTCTTGTAGCCTCTTTCAGGTACTGGAAGGTCGCTGTAAGATCTCCTCGGAGCTTT
>WAAB01019553.1:0-47732 GCA_013389865.1 Piaya cayana | reverse complement strand
CTCTCCAAGCCCCATCCAACCTGGCCTTGAACACCTCCAGGCATGGGGCAGCCACAACTTCCCTGGACAACCTGTTCCAGGGCCTCATTGCTCTCATTGTGAAGAAATTCTTCCTTATGTCTAGTTTAAATCTGCCCCTCTCCAGTTTATACCCATTGCCCCTAGTCCTATCACTACAAGCCTTTGTGAACAGTCCTTCACCAGCTTTCTTGTAGCCTCTTTCAGGTACTGGAAGGTCGCTATAAGATCTCCTCGGAGCTTTCTCTTCTCCAGGTTGAACAACCCCAACTCTCTCAGCCTGACCTTGTATGAGGGAGTGCTCCAGTCCTCTGATCATCTTCGTAGACCTTCTCTGGACCCGTTCCAACAGCTCCATATCCTTCTTATGTTGAAGGATCCAGAATTGGACACAATACTCCAGACGAGGTCTCAGAAGAGGTCTCAGAAGAGAGGAACAGAGGGGTTAGAATCAGTTCCTTAGCTCTGCTGACCACGCTTCTTTTGATGCAGCCCAGGATACAGTTGCTTTCTGGGCTGCAAGTGCACATTGTTGGTTCATGTCGAGCTTCTCATCAACCAGTACTCCCATTAAAGGCTATATATGCATATTTTAAATCAAAATCTTAAGAGCACATAAACAAGGAAAACTGCAGCGATGCTGTGATGTCAAAAAGAGGCTCACACCCCAGCTCTCTCTAGATTATAGATCTCTCTCTCTCTGTGTCCTAATTACACACTCCATCTCTGTGCATTAGCATGGAGCCTAGAAAACCTGAGTCATCACTTCCAACTATCCCAACGACCCGAGGCAAACACGCTCGCATGCGCGTCCCCGGCTCCCCGGGAGCGATCACCGAGCCCCGTCCCGNGGCGGGGGGGGGGCGGCCCGGAGCGGGGGGTGCCGGGGCCGCGGGATGCTGAGCGGCGCGGAGCCGAGCGGAGCCAGCGCTGCCGCCGCCTCCCCGCCCGGGACAGCATGAACCGCCTCGGCTCCGGGCCCGTNTATGAGGGAGTGCTCCAGTCCTCTGATCATCTTCGTAGACCTTCTCTGGACCCGTTCCAACAGCTCCATATCCTTCTTATGTTGAAGGATCCAGAATTGGACACAATACTCCAGACGAGGTCTCAGAAGAGGTCTCAGAAGAGAGGAACAGAGGGGTTAGAATCAGTTCCTTAGCTCTGCTGACCACGCTTCTTTTGATGCAGCCCAGGATACAGTTGCTTTCTGGGCTGCAAGTGCACATTGTTGGTTCATGTCGAGCTTCTCATCAACCAGTACTCCCATTAAAGGCTATATATGCATATTTTAAATCAAAATCTTAAGAGCACATAAACAAGGAAAACTGCAGCGATGCTGTGATGTCAAAAAGAGGCTCACACCCCAGCTCTCTCTAGATTATAGATCTCTCTCTCTCTGTGTCCTAATTACACACTCCATCTCTGTGCATTAGCATGGAGCCTAGAAAACCTGAGTCATCACTTCCAACTATCCCAACGACCCGAGGCAAACACGCTCGCATGCGCGTCCCCGGCTCCCCGGGAGCGATCACCGAGCCCCGTCCCGACACGCGCACCCGCCCCGGGCACAGTGGGGGCAGGGCCTCGCTCGGGGCTCATTTGCATACGGCGCGCCGATTGGCCGGGAGAAGGCACGCGCCGGGAAGCCGGTCACGCCCCCTCCTCTCCCCAACGCTGCCCGGCGACGCTCGCCCTCGGCCCCGCCCCCCTGCTCCTAGGCTGCCTGGAGACGGGAGCGGCGCGAGCCTCTCTCCATTGGCCGGCGGGAAGGCGCGGCCCGCGATTGGCTGGGCGNTGGGCAGCGCCGCCGCCGCCGCCGGGCAGTACCGGGTGTGCGGGAACTGCCGGAAGGTGCCGAGACAGGTACCGAGTTTGGGGTTGGGGGGGTAATGCGGGGATGCTGAGCTCGGGGGTTCGGGGCCACACGCAGCCCCGGCGGGTGCGGAGGGTACCGCACCCCCGTGGGTGCTGCCGCTGCCCCCCCGGTCCCGGGCTGCACCCCCGGGGTGCAGAGAATGGCTAGGTTGGAAAAGACCATCGAGCCCAACCATTCCTATCTGCCGTTCAACCTGAGCGTCTCGTCTACCCGTCTTTAAAATAAAATCTGGAGGTGCTGGACTTGTACTTCCCAGCAGCGCTTGGAAAGTTTATCCACGTCTCTCAGAATCCATCTCCGAGCTGCTTCTCTGCGCGGGGCACCCGCAGGCTGAGCTTTCACCAAATGTGAAAAAAACCAGCCCAAAAAGCCGCTGTTTGCCTCCCCCCGTGTGCCGAGGGAGGGGGGCAGCAGCCTGGTCCCCCTTTCCCCAGCCGGGGGGCTTTGTTGCTCGCCCAGCGCCAATGAATTAAAATCGCTGAGCTCTGCAAAGGCGGCCGGAGCAGCCCCGGAGCTGACCGCGATCCTGCTTTTCTCCCTCCTTTTAATCCCATCTTTTCCCCCCTACGTTTTGCACCAGGTTGGTTCTCGCAAATACTAAGAAAGCCCATAAGTCAGTGAGCTCAAATATTTGCGCTCTTTGTCCAAAAACTGTTTTTCTTCCTCTGTGGGTCAGGCCAAGTGCCAATCAAAGTTGTTTTTCAAGCCTCTCTTCCCTGCAGTAGGACTGCTGCTTTTTTTTTTTTTTTCTTTCAAGGGTTTGGTTTTTTGGAAAGGAGGTGTGGATTGAGGGGAGGAGGGGAGGAGGAACGTTAAAAATCGCTCAGGGAGAGAAGCCGATCTTAAAAAATCGTGTTTCCCAAATATTTTAATGGAAACAAAATCTTATTAAATGTGCATGCTTGGTATATGCAGGTTTTTTTTCCATAAACTCTTGGATCATGTTACAGTTGATACTTGGTGCTCAGCTCCTAGCTCAGCTTGCGGGAGATGTAATGGATCAGAGAAGCATCAGCAGAGTCTGATTTTTAACCGTTTCGTTGCAGGATCCAATCCCTTCTTGGCTTTAACTCACTAGCGTTGCTGCTTTAAGAAAAACAAGTACTTAAAAGAGAGAAGTTCTGCCTGAAACAGCTTCAGACTTGACATATGTCTAAAGACATACAAATTAACCGGTGCCAAATATGTCTGTGGAGAAAGCAGGGAGGGAGCTTGCTTTGTTCTGCCAAATAATCAAAATGTTATGTTGACAAATAAAGTGGTGCTTGACAGTACTTGTAGACCTAAAATTAAATTAAAATGATTGAATGTTTTTTTTTCTTTAAGCTTTAGTCTCAGTTTGCTGGGTAAGACTTTTTCTGTACCTCTTTTAGTATTGGGGGGGATGCCACAGGACTGGATGTTACTTTTATAGTAACGGGAAAATTGCCAGATTAGATTTATTTTTTAATTTTATTTTTATTATCTTTTAAAAGTCATTCAGGGAGGATGGTGGTAGAACATAAGCACTTGGTTAGGTCTGTTGAGGAAGGCAGCTCACCACTGCCTTGCTTTGTCTGTGGTCATTTTGACTACTTCTGCAAAATTTGGGAAAATAAAAAGAAACTGAGCAGCAACCTGTGAAACCTTGAAATATAGGTGTACTGTGCTTGCAGAGGTTGTAGGAGGACATTGTTACATTTATGTTTTAGGCTGGACAATAAACATAGAAGTACAAAGGTTCTGACTACATCTGTAATTATTTAAAATTTGCTGTCATAAAAATCACTGTAAATTTTAACCTTTTGCCCTTCATAGCAAGGATGCAAGTAGAAAACAGGAAAACAAAAGGCTTGGTGGAAGTGAGATGCAAATTTGACCCGTGTCTAAGTGTAATAATCTTCAGATAAATGCTGCCTCATCTGTTCTTTGGATGGTGTTGTTCCATTTTTTTAATGCTCATGTGATAATGTACTGAAAAAATGATTTGCCTTAAAACATGTTGAATCTCTTCTGCCCTCCTCAGTCTTAAGTATTCATTTGTAGCCACTTGAATGCAATTTAGGTAATGCTGCTTTCAGAATTATAAGGGGCAAAGCAAGCTTTCTCCTTGGTGGCCTGTAATGAAATTTGAAGTAGTCTTGACAGTTTTGTGATTTTCACAGTTAAGGTAAGTTTCTCTCTCCACAGGGAGACAGGAGAAGCTAGATGCAGTGCTTTAGGTTTCAGCTAATTTCAAATTAATCCAAGTTACGTTTTATTTTGGGAAGTTTTATTATTGTAGTGTTGGAAAATTGCTAAGCATCCGTGGGTTAAATTTGCCTATGAGAAAGGTTTTTCATATTAAAAAGATACAATTTCCGCTTGGGTTTATTGTTATGGGGCACTTTAAATAACCAGATCTACTTGCAGAACAATTGCTGCTAATCAGAAGGGCTTAGACAGTCATAGATAAAGCAGCTACATCATTATTTGATTGAGGGGAAAAAAAAAAAGACAGCCAGTAATAGGTGACGCTGATTTGAATTTGGTGAGTAAGCTTGTTGAACAGATGACCAAGGCTGATACTTTGACTCAGCTTAAAATAAATGGAAGAATGAGCAAAATTAGATCAGTAGCTCCGCTTAGGGGGTTGAGTGGGCAGGCTTTGTAATGAAACTGTGGCAATATCAGTGTGGAAAAGTGCTTAAAATGGTCTAGGAGTGCTGCAGCCAATTTGTTCCTAGAGGTGGCCCAGAGTTGCTGCCGTTGCAGTGACCGGGACAGCTTCCAGCTCTCACATCTGAAATTCCAACATGTGTGGGAGTCCCTGGGTTGGAGAGCTATGGGATGTTGATCTGGGGGGATTTGTAGCCTGGTGGAAACCCAAGGTTCTCCTGCCTAAGCAAAATTAATAACCCAAGCAAGCAGAGAATACATAGGAAGGAGTCAGTATTTCTTTGAGCAAATAACTGCTTCAGAAAGGCTTTAGGAATAAGCAACAAGTCTTCAGGGAATGGAAAAATCCTGATACATCAGGATATGTAGGAATAGGGAGAGTTTGCCAAGCTTAGTTGCAAATTGCAAAGCATGTGAAGTAGAAGGTTCTTTTAACATGTACATACAAGTCAATAGAAAAGAAAATAAAATGAGCATAAATGTGGCTCCAGGATTAAATATTTGTTTTGCGTTAGGTTTCAGTGAGTGAAATACAGGAGCACCAGCAAAATGGGTGATGGGGCATGTGGTTTATAAGCATTCATTGCTCTTGGCAAGGTGGATGTGAACCCAGCTTGGCTGACCCTTCTGGCTTGAGCCAGTCTCTGTGTTGGAGTCCTGTATAAAGGTATATAAAACCTAGGATCGGTTCCCATATTTCACTGACTTACCCAATGAGGGTGATCCTATGAGAAGGAATGGCTGTCAGTACGATGGACATAATTTTCAATGTTCCTTATCTCCCCATGCTGGTCTCCTTCTTTAGCAGGAGTCTGAGTACTGTACAAGTTACTAAAGCAAATGTTGACAGAAAAGCATACAGACATGTGAAAAAAATATGTATGACGTGATGCTAACAAAAGTAGGTCACACTAGACTAATGTAGTAGTCTTCTGTTGATAAGACATCTGCTGGTGTCCTCTTCCAAAAGTTGTGGATGGACTAAAACTGGACTTCATTAATAAAACATCTGACGTAATGTCAAAGGTTGAGCTCCTTGCTGCGCTAGCAGCAAATCCCAGAAATTTGGACTGTAGTAGCAGAAAATGGTCTAAATACCAATTAAGTGGGTTTGAAAAGGATTTGGGCAAATTAATAACAGAAAAAAATAGATCAGACCTGTAAATAGGAAATAGCAATGCATTCTGGTATAGTTTCTATATGCTTTCCTGCTGTTGCCTGTGAGTAGTGACAGATTGCTGGGCAATACAGACCTTTGATCTGACGTGTTTTGTCTATTCTTCTGTTCTGTTAATTACAAAGGAGTGGCTGGAAAGTCGGGGGAGTGAGGATGGTGGTGGACTGTACTAGAAGGAGAAGTCACTGTGCTGAGAGGAGACTACCTGTGGGTTTTCAAGGGATCAGTTTTGAAACTCATTTGGTTTAACACCGTCCTGAATCACGACACGAGTGTGACTCTGAGAGACACACACATAGCACAAGTTGTATATGTTGGTCTACGGAAATATATTTCATAGAAAGCTGGGAGACCTTGAGCGATGGTGTATTGCGAGTTGGGGTGAAATCCAGTGGTATGAAATGGAAGAGTTATAGACTTGACTTTTTGTTACTTACAAATTTTATTAGAGCTATCACCTCCCCTGCCTAGAGAAGAGAAGGCTCCTGGGAGACCTTATAGCAGCCTTCCATGCTTAAAACTGGGGATGAACCCTTAGTCAGGGAGTCCTGTGATAGGACAAGGGGTAATGGTTTTAAACTCAAAGAGGGGAGATTTAGACTAGATATTAAGAAGACATTTTTTACTGTTGGGATGGTGAGGCACTGAAACAGGCTGTCCAGAGAAGTAGTGGATGCATTATCCCTGGAGTTATTCAAGACCTGGTTGGATGAGGTTTGAGCAACCCAATCTAGTGGAAGGTGTCCTTGCCCATGACGGAGGGGGTGGAATAAGGTGATCTCTGAAGTCCCTTCCATCCCATTCTGTGATTCCGTGATTTTATAAGAGCAGCTCCTTGGAAGGAGCAGGGAGAGGATGTCAATGTGCAGGAGACCAGCAGCTTACTGTCACCCCAAGAGCAGTGTCATTGGGGAGTAGGGAAGCCAGGAAGGATGGACCCCAATTAAATAGGGACACAGGTGAGCTATTTGGGTGCTTGGAGAAATGGAGTACTGATTTTGCAAAAGGAAACTAAGAGCATTTGCTTTTTTAAACCATCAGAAACAAAGGCTGAGAGGGGATATGATCCTTGTCTATAAATACATGTGATGGTAAGAGCCAGTGAGGAGAAATGAGCTCAAGAGCAGATGGATGTAAAATGGGCATAAATATATTTAGGCTGGAAATTTAAAGTGTAGTATGAGTTTCTGCAATAATTTGTTCTAGATCTCTAGATCAAGGGAGCAGAACAGAGCTGGCAAATATTTAAGAATGCTTTCCATGAGGAAAGATAGAAAAATGTAATTAAATGATCCCGTACTTACAATAGCACTAGCCTAGACTCAGGGAGCTGAGGTCATATCCAAAAAGAGAAAAAGAAAAGAAGAAACACTTTCATTCACTTTATTGTTCTATGTGGGTAAGTAGCCCAAATGTGTACCAAAAATAGTCTGATGTTGGGTCTCATAAGCTGAAATATGTGTCACCACGAGTCACAAAGGTGCATGGACATGCTGATACCTGTTCTGTGGAAATCAAGAGGCCTTCAAGGATGTTCTGCTGTCATGAGGAAAGTCAACCTGGTTCAATCTGTTCTGCACACAAGGAAGCAAAAGTTGCCATGCCTATGCTTGGAAAACACATTGTTTTTTCCACAATGCAACGTCTTTGCCATCAACTTGCATAGACTTTGGAAAACTGATCAGCAAAGTTGACTGTCATGGAGAATCTGATTTTGTAAAATCCAATGCCTTCCATAGTTTGACTGCTCTTAATAATATTCTCATCATCCTGTAGTTGGCTTAATTTATGGTTGCCTAGATGGCTTTAAATCTCTGATGAGCCTATTTCTAAAGGACTTCTCAAAGTGATTTGCAAACTCTAGCAGGAAAACCTGGCTCTGTTTTTATTTGCTCTAATTTTAGCAGCTTTCTGTTGTGTAAAGCATGGTGTCTTCCAGTCCCTAGAGCACTGCTGTGGTGAAATCAGCTCGAGTCACTCCTACACTATCCTGCATGCACAGGTATAGGGAGAGAATGGGTCTCTGAGGATCCAAAATGTAAAGCTATAAACCAAGAGCAACAAACCCAACCTATTAGGGTAGTTAAGGTTGTCAACAATAGGTCCCTCACCTTTATAATTTGTTATTACTTTCTTGGAAAGATTTGGTTGAAAAGATCCATCTTAAAGAATAAGATTCTCTCCTGTGAAATGAATGTAATGAATATTCAGAGATACGTGGTTTCTCCCCTTCACAATCCTCAGGAGTCTTGCAGTAATTTGTATCATTTCCTAGTCTGACCCTTATAAATTATTGTTCACCCACCCCTTTGTGTAATTATTGGCTTCGCTGCCTAGAATCAGAGCACGCTGTTGCTCTTTGCATGTGTGTGTTGGTCCTGAGTGTTCTTGAGTTCTTCCACTTCTGCCTTAAAAGCTAGTGCAAAAGAAATTCCTTGTACCTTTCTAGTCTTCAGTGCTGAAAATGAGAAGGCAGAACTATTAAATTTTCATTAGACCTGTAATGAGAGTGGCATGAATGAAATGAACCTCCAGTGAAGGACGCTGTTTTGCAATAAAAAGCTATAAGAGGTGGCCTCGTAGGAACCACACTCATTTGGAATAGTCACTTTTATTAAAAAAAAAAAAAAAAAGCAGAAACACACTCTTCCCTGAACTATGGGGAGGGAGTGGAGGCAGGAAAGGATAGAAAGTGGGGAGGAGGACTTTCTTCAAAAGAAACTTTGAGGTTTAGTGTTGTGAGTGGGTTAGCCAAGCATGAAGGTTGTCCTCTGTTAAGACTTAATGCTGCTGTTAGGAGTGGTGTGTTGCATTAGCCAAATCACAGGCTGTGGTTTGGAGATGTGGACTCTGCGAGCATTTGCTTTAAATTTATGCATATTATTTAATTAGTGCTTCAAATTTCACTTATTTTTAAATGGTGGTGTTTTGAAATCTGAAAAAAAACCTAACACAGTTCGTTAAGAATCCTTGGGTTTTCCTCTCCTCCACATTGATGAGTGAGCTGTTAATAGTCGTTTGGTTCTTTATTTGAACCTTTTTTTCTGGCTAGGGGAGAATTGAGCGGGAGGAGATAGTGGTATAATTCTCCCTTGGCTTGGCATAGCTGAGGGAGTTGGTCTGGAGATTTTATTATCAGATTTCCATTTCCAGGCCTAGAGAATAAGAAGGGATCTCAAGCATAGTTTGCTTGACTGGTTGAATATTGGCTTTTGTCTAAGTGGGTCAGGATAGACTGAGGGGAAAAGGGGCGTTTTGAGTAGAAAAGAAATTCAAATTGTCAGGAGGGAGACCTCACTTAATAGAAACAGCACATCATCAGCTTTGGAAAAACCTTTACAGAAATAATTTATGCTATTTAATTTCTCTGTTCTTTGCAGGTGTTCCTGTTTCTATGCAGAGGTCCTTCCCATTGTTGTCTCTGCAACCCAACCTGGTAGTCTGTGCACTTTAAGTAGAAGCTATAGGGAGTGTAATGTAGATGACTCAAATATCTTGTGAAATTCCATTACAGGGAGGTAGGGGTATTCTCCACAAACAGTATTTTTCTGACTGTTTATCTATCAGTCAGTCCATTGAATGCGTTAGGGATAGTTCAAGACATTTTATGGGGTTCTCAGTATGCCACCCTGGGGAAAACAGTGCTGCTGATAACAGGGGAGGACATGATCAGGGGGTATTAATGGTAAATGTCTCTCTTAACCACCAGTTTGAATTTTTTATTATAGGATGCTTCTTGCATATCAGACATAGGATAACTTTCAGCTGGGGCAAAATACTGACATATATGATAGTTAATATTATGTGTTTAGGATGCTAGGAAGCTATTTTGTTCTTGGTATAGACCATATCAACTGTTGATTTATTTAAATACCTCTATTATGACATCTTATTTTTTTAAATTGAAAGAAAGATGTTTTCAGGTGCAGGCTGTTTTTCTTCTAGGGCACAAAGCTTATGACAGTTGGGGACTTAAATTAGGGAGGGGCTGGACAGGGTGTAAGTGATGATGCCCAGGATAAGAGAGAGAAGTCAGTGCTCTTAATCTAGAATGACATCTTAAATCTTTCCCGAATGTCCCTGGTTATCTGCATTAGATTAAGATAAATAAACAGATACAGCCTCCTGATTAAACACTTTTTTTTTTCTTGTTAATGACTCTCTCCAATTTCTTTCAAGGTAAGCATCTTGTTTTGCTAGACTAACAGTGAATTTCTAATGAATTCTGGTCTCAGCACCCAACCTGATGAACTTGGTAACTATGCGGCTCCCTTTCCTCAGGAGATCAGGTGGGAAAAAATAGTAATGGAGAGGAATATGAAGTATTTCTGGCTTCAAGTGTTGTGAATAGGCTGGAACTGAAGTGATAAGGCTATATCACACAAGAAGCAAGTTCCTGATGGACTTGCTCCATATTGTGTGGTCAGTGTGCGAACCGCCCTTTGGATTGTGGTTTAAGTCTTTCAACGTACACAAATATTAGGTTAATATGTATGAAAGGCAGGAGAAATCACATTATTGAGAATTACGTGAAACTATAGGTCTCCATTATATCTTCAGGGATAGAAGACATTTGCAAGTAAAGTAAAAAGTGACACTAAAATCAGGTTTTCATCTATTCAGCATGATATGTAAACTCATAAATACAATCAGTGTGTCTCAGTTGCTGAATTTCACAATGAACATATGTAATTTTCTCTCTGATTTCAAGTGTATTAAATCTGAACATAGATTTGACACAAACTGTAAATTCTTTGAGAGTCAATTGATAGTTTAAAGGATTGAATAAATTCTTCCTTAGAAGGGGGGAATGGTTGCAAGGATGATTCCTCACTTGATGTCACACAAAAATGAACATTAAATGTGATTTGGAGGTTACTTGGTAATTAAGAATTTGTGCTTTTGAGCAGTTGCTGATAGCAGAGAAATACTAGCTGTCTTGGTGTAAACCATTCTTGGAGCAGAACAGAGATACTTACTAAAAATCATATTTTATCTGTCTCTGGGCTGTTTATTACTGCATTGCATTTGCTCTGGCTGATACAAACAAAACAATTGAAAGCCAGCATATGTTCTCTTCTCTGTATGAATTGCACAGTTAAAAACTATTTAATAAGACAGTCTTAACAGCGTTGAACCTAATTTAATAGCATGTGGTTGTAAATATGTTTAATATCTCCTGCTTTAGCATGTGGTGAAGGGAATAGAGTTACACTATTGGCTAAATGTATCTGGAGGGGTTTTGGCCATATGGCTCTAAATCTGTTCTAATGTAATTATCCCTATTAACTAAAAAAAATAAAAAATATTCCCTCTGAGTTGATTGACATTCTTCTCAGTAAAGCACACTCACTGCTGATTAGAAGTGTGGAAATAGTAATTTGTTCTAGCATTTAGAAATTTGATTAGACCTCTAATGAAATGGAGTGCCTACACACTGTCTAAATATTCCACCGGACACCAGTTGGATCTCATCCAGTGTGGAAGAACACTTGAAATGTCCCTTTTCTACAATATGTTTTGTGTCTTGAAATCAACTGTGCTGCCTGCATGCAAATACCCACTGGCTGTTCAGCGGGCAGAGTGAACCTTGACCCTCCCTGGAAATCAACATCAGGATTTGATTATTCCACTGAGCCTTACTGCAGTAACTAGCTTAGAGTTAGAAAATTAAGGCAGCTGTTTATGTGGAAACACCAATCCTTCTAACTCTGTAAGCTGCACTTCAGAGTGGCTGCACACATACATTATACATAGTATGAAGTGTATGTGAGGTAGAAGCATGTTGCTGAAGTTCACAAGTTTTCACTGTCTCTGTGTAGAATAGGTTGCTAATAACACAATTTCTCCCCATTATGAGCTGGCTTCTTCTGTTTTGTCCAAAGACGGAATGGAACACCCACTGGATACCACGGCAGCTGCTCTAACACCCCTGTTTTAAGTCCTTTTAAACTTGGTTGCATTAGGTTTTGCTCAATAGCACCACTGCCAGAAAACTCTGAATCAGGACTCTTAATTTTCATCCTGCACTGGAAACTTCCAGTCCCTCATTTTAGGAAACATTAAAGTAACACTTACAGTGCACAATGTTCATTAGTCAACAGTTCATTTTGAGTGGTTAGGTTCTCCCTCTGAACTACAAAAGATAAGCTCTAATGCGTCTGAGCTAGACTCAGATATAGCCTTTTATCTTCTTCCTTGTATATTTTTTAATTCTGGTTCTCCACCATATCCACCATATTTAATATTCTTACATTTTCAGTCCCTGCATTTAAACAGTTGCAGTGGAAGTGTTGAACCAGAAGAATTCCACTAGTTTATGCTGTATTAGTGCTTCAGGAGACTTCAGAATTTTTTTCGTTTTCTGTTCCTTTCACAAAACCCAAACAAACTGTTCAATTACATGAGTAGTTTCATTTTTGTGTTACAGGGCAAAGATTGGACAAGGCATTAACGTCAGGGATCACACAGGTAGAACTTGCTTTGCAATGTGTCTCTTATTCCCGCAATTTAAAACTTGTTGTCTAGCTTCAACACTGATGCTTCTCAAGTAGTTAGAAGAAAAGGAGTGTTGGTTGAAAAGGTCAACTGTAGCGTAATTAAAGGCTGAAGCAGCCTGCAGCTAACATGGTAATTCTTCTGGGGAGACAGTGCTTGGTACTTGTTACACCTGAGCGGAGGCTGAGTGGAAAAAAGAGCAGCCTGCACTAAGGGTGGATGTACTGGAGCTACCTGTCACACACAGCTTAGAAAAGCAAAATGGGAGTAGAGGTGAAAGGAAGGTCTCCCTCTGTGCCCCTGTTTGCTCTTTAGGTCACATATACTGGAGGTGTTAGGTAAAGCTGTAGTTCCTTGACCTATTTATCCAACAGAAACTTGCAGTACAAGCAAAAGCAGTTTGACTCTCCAATGCTGTTGCGGTTTTGTATGGGACACTCCTTTGGGTTCTGATGTGCCTCATGAATACTTAGAGGCAGCATCCAACATGAGTGATTTGTCTTGGTGGAGAATCTGGTCTATGGCATAGGTTCTTGTTTCTCAGAAGAGTTGGAATACCCATTGCATGGTCCAGCTTCTGTCTGTACAAAGCTAAGCTGGGTGCAGATAAATGCTGTGAAAATGTCTCCACGCCTTACTGTGATACAAAGGTCTCAATTTGGGTGTGGTGACTTCATTCAGAAAAAGGGCAGGTAGACCGGAACGCATGAAGGGTCTCACTAGGTAATCATCCTTCCATAGCTATAGAAGTCTTTATTCAGGCAGGGTATAAAATAAGTGGTTTTACTCTTTTAGTACTAGTTGCTGGGGATTTTTTTGTGGAGTCATTAAGTCACTAAAATGTAGCTGAAAGTCCTCTTAGTAAAAGTGTCAGCAGTAACCCGAGGAGACAGTATCTCCTGTCAGCTTTGAGGTTGAGGCTAAATCTGAAGTTCTGCCAATCTGTTGGGCTGAATGACTGTAGAAAGTAGGAATAGCTGATCTGTCTCTGGACATATCCCTGTATTTACAAACAGAAAATGTAAATGTAAAATACAGTTATGAGTCTTCATTTTTGAAAATCAGTTTCTCTTTTAAGCTGTGGCAGGAAAATGCACTAGCTCTTTGCTGCCTCCAGCTCAGCCACATTAAGTCAGTGTGTTCGGAGGTTGTATCTCAGCAGTGACGCACTTTGGTAAGACATAGCTTAAGATGCAAATGTTCTTTAAAAAATAAATGAAGAAAGAGGAAGAAACTGCCTGACTGCAAGTATTGTTATGGTCATTTCAGCAAGACAGTGGCTTTCTGAAGTGCCTCCTTGATAAAGGCTTTCTTCTGTCAGCCTCTTGCCCAAACCTTTCCCAGACTAATCAAACGTAAAGCAGTTAGTGTGTCAGCAACTTGCTCATTGTAAAGCAGTCTCTAGCCCTTGCAAACAAGATTTCTCAAAGGAATAATTTGCTGTAATTGGTGACTACTTCAGGATTCCTATCGGGTAAAGACTCGCCTGTAGTTTTCCATGTGTGGCCCTAGTTCTATGGACTTCTTTCAAGGAGACTGTGTAAGAAAACTTACTCCAGTAAACTCCGAAGCATTGCGTGGATGTCACCTCCTTCTGAAAAATGCTTACAAGTCAACTAATCAAAAAAGGCTTAAACTTCTGTCTTATACAGCAAGGCTCTTGCTTTTAGAAATTGTACCTTTAGGCTAGAGGTAAAGTGTATTAGTCAGGGAGATTTTATTTTTCATCTGGCACGTTCTTTCTGCTTGAGTCATCAACCAAGGAAAGATGGCAAAAAAGACGCTTCTCTTAAAGCAGGAGGATATTGCTGCTTTTGGATGTCCAGAGGGACTATCCTTTTACAGGCAAGACTGAGAGAACAGCATCAGCGTTCCTCACAGTACCTGAACTGTAACAAAGGTGCTCAGTGGTCATCAATTGTATATGAGCATTCATCTGAGAAACCTGTGCCAGGGGGGCTTCTCATTTTTTTAAAAAGCTTTTCAATAGATTAACTTTTAACATTTTAAGGAATGTTGGCCACAAGTTCTGTTTGCTATAAACTAGAAACCTTATGTTAAACTCATGTTTTAATATTTTTATGTTGGCTTGAATTTTAATGTGAACATCTTAGCTGAAGTTCTTTATGGTGAGGTAGCATAGCCAACATCTGCTTATATTCTTCCAGGTAGATACCATCAATCTAAACAAACATCAACTGCCCATCAAGTGAGTCAGGAGGGTACGTATTTTTATTGTCTTCATGTTTTAACTCTTCAAGTTTTTTTCCCCTTCACCTTTTTCAGATCTAAATTGATGTAACTTCTGATGAAGTGCATTCAGAAAAAAGGAAAAAATAACATTTGCTTCCTAAAAACAGTGTTAATAACTGAAGTGTAGTATACTCAAGATTAGGAAGTAAATTATATTTGCCTGTGCTCACCCAGGCACTAAGCAGCTCCATAAAATTGGCTGTGTTTTTGAGACTGGATTAGCTTTTTTTTTTTCAGTGGTCCAGTTTAGCTAAAATTTCTCTTCATTTGGGTGATGCCAATTCCTGTCTGTATTAGAATATGTATTTCATTTAATAACATTTATACTATAAGCAGTATTCTTGAACCAGTCTGCCACAGGTATGTAATATAACAGCTTTAGAGCAGCTATAGTGGGTCAGACTGAAACTCAGTATCCTGTATCTGAGAGTGGCTAAAGGAAAGTATTATCTAAGGAGGAGGACACAAAATGGAGCAAGTTCATTGTGACACTCCCTTGGCACTGTCTCCCAGCCTCCGAGCATTTGCAGCTTGAAGACTTCCTGAGCTACAGGTTGCATCTCTTTATTTAATAACCATTCTTGCATTTCTCTTCTCAAACAATTTACTTTTAAACACATCAAATTCAGGTGTCCACAGCATCTTATAGCAAGGTTTTCCACGGTTTAGTTTCACATTGTGGAAAAAGTTTAAGTACCTCTGCTTGAGCTTGTCACCTGCTGGTTGGTTCCTAATCCTTTTATTGGAAGTGGTAAAAGCACACTGCGTGGACTGCGACAGCCAGGAATTAATCAATTAAAATATCTTTGACATGCTTCTGACAGCAAGCTCAGCAGTTCAGAGTTGCTTTCCAAGACTCAAGCTACTGTGTTTTGCAGTCCATTGTGAAAAAGATGGCAGAAACCTCCAGTACTGAGCTGAGCACGTTTCGCTCTTTTAACTGGATGAGAGAATTTGTTTTTCTGAATTTTGGCAAGTTAATTCCATGGTTCTTAAGATAGTTCTTGCACAGGAATTTAGAATAACTGCTGCGATCATTTTGTGCATAAAATGTGTGGGAAAAGCAGTTAAAACCCATATTTCTGCCATCTGCATGATTTTCCTATGTCTTTCCTATGTCTCGGAATAGAATTTGGTTTTCTGTAGTAACTGGTAAGTGAAAGCTGCTCAGGAGCGTGTTTCTGTAGCAGCATGTTCTGGGACATCATTTGCTCAGTAGTGTTTTTTATTGAGCTAAAAATGCTACAAGGACACAGACTAATGAAGAGAGAGCCTTGGCAGGGGCACATGGTGAGTGAGTTTCCAAAGCATGGGGCTTCTGCAATTTTACCTTTCCCTTGAGATGCAGCAAAGAAGCAGCTGTTATACGCCTCAAGTAATGAAACGCTCCTGTGCAGTGTGTGCACTGCTCTTCTGCTAAACTTTTCACTTTAACGCTGTGGTTCAATGGCTCTTACCAGTTTGGTTGAACTGGGGAACAGGCAGAGTGTGTCACCTTCTGCATTTTAAGATAACAGCTACAAGGGGTGAGAACTGTAACCAAGCACTGGCATTGCTTGGTGAAATATTTGGTGAAATGTAATGGAAGTGCCTGAAAGCAGGAATCTGGTCTGAGATCTCGTAGCTACAGATCAGACAGCTTTTCACACTGGGAGGATCCTCAGCCTTTGCTTTCTTGAGTTAAACTCTCTAGTTCCACATTTTTTTAGTAAAGATTTTTTCAGTGTTTGGTAGTTAGTAAACACATTGTGTTTGACAATAGTCATGAACATTGCTTGACTAACACCTCAGCCAGCAAATGCCTTGTGTGGCCAGGACATCAGAGCAACCTTATTACTTGTGATAGCCTGTCATGCTGGTAGTCAAAGCTGAGAAGAAAACTATTTTAGCAAGCTGATGCAGAGGTCAGAACTCAGCTACCTCCCCTGCAGATGCAGGGAAAGCAAGGTGCTAACAGGACAATATTGTTATTTTTTTCCATTAAAGTGCAAAGGTAGGGCTCTATACTTGCTGTGACCAGTTCTCTTTATGATACTGTTAAATCTGAACTATCTAACTTCATCATTTCCACAGAAAACTCAGCAGTGGCTGAATTAACATTTGTCACATTTCTCAAGCAGGTTGTACAGCTGAGTTCTGCACACCTTAGGAACTGTTAACCAAGGACTTCTTCAAAACTAGCTTTAAGTATTTATAGAAGAGCTGGAGTTGCACTAGTTATTGCAGTGTAGGAATAACCTTAAAAGCCTCACCTTTGGTTAAAATCTAAATCATAATGTTTTAAGGCACATCGTGCCTGAATTGTCTCCCTGTGCAATTTAGCTTAATGAACGCAATGGCAGTGCCAAAGAGTAGAGGTGAGAGAATGCAGCCTCGATGCCAGTCCCTGGTTAAACAATTGTCCCAGGCTGCTTTTATAGTAACCTACATTTAAGTGCATCTTCCGTCCTGTAAATCCTCAGCGAGCGTGATCTCTGCTGGAATACTGTAACACGCGAGGATGTTCCAGCATGAATTACAATGTGGTCTGTTAAAGGTTTCCATTAAAATACGTTGTTGGGGTATTTTGCTGTGTACTGCTCTTATATTAATCTAATATTCTAAACGTTTATCATCTTTCAAATACTTTTTATGAAAAAAACTCAAACAAGCCCCTTTCTCCACAGTAGAAGGATGCCATTATGCGTTTGCAGTATGGATGACTGCCATTCAATTTCGCTTGCTCGCAAGGCATGTATTTTCAGACAATACTCCTACTAAAAATTCGGTAGAGCGTTCTTTGGAGGCAGTTCTGCCAGAGATACATGATGGATTTACATAACCCTAGGGGTCTTTTTCTCTCTCTTTTTTTTTTTTTTTTTAATATCCAACAGTTATGCCTCTCTGGTTGGCAGTATGCCCAATAAATCAAATGTGTGTGTGTGTTTATGAATTGAGGTGTTTAACCCTTCAATTGCCATATTGTAAAGAGGCCGTGCTATCAGTAGTTAATTTAGGTATTAATTCAGGCCTGTCAAAGCAGCTGCTGTTTTATCTGTACATTCTATCAGACGTTTGTTCTACCTGTTGGCGGTGGTTTGCTGCGTGAATCAAATGGAGAAGTTGATACGGTCTCTCCATAGGAGAACAGAGACCACATGCAGGACTGTGGCTGCTGCCCTTACCCTTGCTGAGCATGCAGCCTCTGAAGCGTGTGGAACCCTGCTGGCAGAGCGAAACCAGGCTTGGTTGGATGGAATATGCTCAGGCAGGACCAGACAGTCCTCTGCATGGGAGGCAGTGGATTAAAGGATATGCCATGCTGCTTCAGAGACTCTTCGTTAACAAGCAGTATTGCTGCCCTGGCTGATGATGAGGCAGATTAACTGGATGCAGTTTGGGTAATTTAGTGGCTAAAGGCTATGTTCCCCATGAGAGATAATATTGATCTGTCTCACTATGTCAGACTTGGTCTAAATCTGAAGATGGAGGTGAGCCAAGGTACAGATAAAGAAGTTTTCCAATGTCACTTTTGCCCTGGATGTCTAATGCTGTTGAAATATAGAAAATGCTCCTCGGCCATACTCGTAGGATTTTGAGTCATCTTGATGATCACAAGATCAAGTGTCCTGAGGGCATTTCATGGGGACTATACAAGCTCCAGTGTTACCACTGGGTGTACAGGGAGGGAAGGAGGCAAGGTTCTCCATGAGCTGATAAGAGAGGAGCTTTGTTTCTCTCTGTTTTTTCGTCTTTGTTTTTGAAGGCCAAAGCAGACCAGAAGTCTGTTTGTTGTCTGCTAGTGGTACATGTGTTGCTTAGCATCAGACCATTAAGTGTGACCTGGTTAGCCATGGATTCCTCTTAGTGTACAGAGGGAAACCAGCCATTTGCATGGTACAATTGATCACATCCCAAGTTAGACATCACCTGTCTTTTTTGGCTGTAAACACTGTTAAGCTGTCTAACTGTGATTTGTGTGTCTGTTTGATCAGTTGCGATTCATTCTTGGTAGCTAATAAAGATTGGGATGTGGATAAGAACTCAGTTTTCAAGGTTTGGCTTAAATTAGGTGACAGTGAATTTCTAGCAACAAGGAAGTGGCTGTTTGTCCCTCATCCTTTTCATGTGTTGATCATCAGCTTTTAGATTTGACTGTTGGTACTCATAGTTGAGTAAATCTTTCCGCTCAGGAGACTCAGCGTTACTTTGCTCAGTTAGACATACTCTGGTTACATCAACATTAAGTTACAGGTGTGTCTTTTGCTTGATATATTCAGGTCTGTTCTTACAAAAATGCAAAACACAATTCAGGCTTCTTGAGTAAAGAAGTGTTTTGCAGCATACCTCTTACTCTGATGTTTTACTTGCAGTCTTTGCCTGTCTGCTCCCAGCCACAGTTAAAGGTTGGGTTTGGTTAATAGAAATTATCTCCAGGATAGGGAGAGTGATTTGACAGAAGTAGGACTAAGAGAGGACATAGATATATTCTGCATCAAAAGGAGGAGGGTTTTCTGCCACTTCTTAGTTTTTCTCCCATAGGCTGATTGCACCAGATATCTTTCAGAGATCAAGAAACTGATGCTGGACTTCTACTGCTTGGCCATCCATCTTGGGTTGGATAGAAATTGCTGCCCTTTGATTTCTAATTAGTGTTGATTGTGTGCTCAATAGCTGGTGGAGGGATGGGAACTTGGGATAGGCTTCCTTTATTGTGTGAAATCCAAAAGGGCTGTAACCTTTTACCAAAGCAAAAGTTCCCCATCAATTTTACAGCGCTGGCTCTCCTCCTAGCTGCACAACTTCATCAGCTGTTAGGCACAAAGATGACACATTCTTTATGTTAAAAGTGACTGGTTTAAGTGTTTTGAAATGGCTGTTCCACAGAAAAAGATTTCCTATTGTTTGACTTCCTCTGCTAATTTTCGTCTTTGTCGCTTAGTTTGCACTTCTGAAGTTGTACAGTCTGCTAAGAGGAAGAAACCATTGCAAAATCACTTGAAATCCCCTTAGAAATGACTGTAGGCTAGGACTTTTGCTTTGTGAACTCTTAGCATTTTGACATTGTTTATTCTGAACATCTCTTTTATTGCTTCTGGAGATATGTCCCGAGTTTAATTACAGTTGTGGATCAGTTGTAAAGAGGAGTTCTGCATTGTCAGCAAATGAAGTGTTGTGCATCAATCGTATTAGTCCTCTTTTCATTTTCTCTTTTGTCTTTTCTCTCTCTACAGAACTTGTATTGAAAAAGGGGACACCAAAGTTTATCCTTCTAACATGTATCCAGATTTTTGAAGCTGCAACACAAACGTAATTTGCAGATATATTCTGAACCTATAAAGCTTTGTTTTATTACAGTAGATGCCATAAACAGATTTCTTTCTTTAAAAAATGATACGTCAGTAAATGTTTGTCAATAAATTGCAAAATTTCATAGCTTCGATGAATATTCATTTTTGTTCTTGTCAGCCTGAACCTCCCAGGAGTACTGACATGTGAAGGCAAGACCAAGTGTACCTTTAAATATTGTATTAATCCTCTATAAATTTACGAAAGGTATGAAACTTTTCCAGTTAATTGAATGCATTCTAACTTCTGCAGTGTTTCTAAACTGCTCTTCCTCTGACAAAGTTAGGTGGATAAATTAAGGTGTAACCTGGCATACGTAGAAATAAAGAAAATCCCTCTTGCATCCTAAAGAAAGGTTTGAATAATAGGAGGAACTACAACACAATCACTCTTCATGTTACTTTTCTTTTTTTCATGCTTCTGTCTTCAGCAAGATCACAATTAGCAGACATTCCAGTGTGACTATAAATTGTGTTAGGCATCACTAGGTCTGATCAGAGCAGGTGGAGGTAGACTCTGCTCCAAGATCCAAGAACTCAAAGTGGAAATGTGTTCAGTGAGCAATAGAGGGGTAAGAGAAACCAGTTTGTAGGGAGAGGTTAAACCAGCAGCAGCAGCAAATAATACCGTCTGTACTGCACGAACGAAACTGCAATGGATTTGTGTCTGTCAGACTGAAAAAAAAAAGTGGGCTCTAAAACATCAAATCCATGAGTCTGAATAGTGTATTTTGATTTTGAAGAACTGTAAGATAAATCTGAGACTGGGACAAAATTGATTGGGAGAGATTCAACCCCAGACAGGGAATCCTAAATTCTCCACTCCCACCCAAGAGTCATGATAGTGGAATTGACTGAAATTGTTGGCACGGGTAATGATGTGCAGCAAAAAGACAGAGAACACTGAATTTAAATAAGAAAGATCCTTAGATATGCTAGGTGGTAGCAAAAGTGTGTATGGCTTACAATAGAAGAAAGGAGGATCTGAATCCCTTCATGGGTGTTTCCCAGCCACTTGCCGTGCTCTGGGAGGATAAAGGAACACAAGTGGCAGCATTGCCACAGCTTGCAAAATTCCCTCTTGAGGTGCAAAACGTTTCTTCCCAGTTTTTTTTTTTCCCCAGTCACAGGATGACCACCTTGATGTCAAGTTCAGAGTGAAGTAGCTCTCATGTGCCACGTGTGTGAGATGAGGAGCCCCTGTACACTTGCAACAGTGCAACCAGTTGCTTCTCAACTGTGCATTCTGCATTTGTGGCTATTTGAAAGTACTTTCTAAACCAGTTGTTCCATCAGCCCCGCCAGCTAGCAGGCTCCGTTCTCAAATAAAGAAGCCTCTTTTTACAGGTTGCTAAAAATAACTATTCTTTTAACCCTGAGGACACGCTGACTCGTGATAGTGAAGAGAAAGGAAGGTTATTTCTTTAGCTTTAGGAGAAAAAACCGCTGTGCTGTCCTAGTGACGGCCAAGCTCATGGTTGCTTCCATGTGGTCTTCATGGCCACGTTTCCAGCTGACTAGCTCCACCATCCCTTCCTCTGCTGCCACAGCTATTTCAGATGCAGGTGACATGTCCCTGTGCAAGCAACTTCTTGGCTCTGGAGGGTGGGTATGCGGTCACTGCTGCAACTAAAAATAAACCCAGGAGATGTTAAGTCACAGCTTTTGGCTCTGGGGGGTTTTGGCAGAGCTCACCCAGGGATGAAGGCATTTCTTGCAAATTATAGGTGTGCAAATGGGAAATGGTTTCACTTCATCACCATTAAAATTCAGGATATTTAGCTCACAATACTGTTCCAATTGCCACTTACAGACAGAAAGCAAGTCACAGATCAAGCTTGCTCAGGCCTGTTATTCATTAATTCCTGCAGCAGCTCTCCTGTGGTCTGCAGGGGTCCCAGTCTGCTGTCTGATGCTGCAGCATGCAGTTGCAAAACCTGCTTTTAGGCTCTGCAGTGGCCCCACTCCCCATAACCTGCCCAGACTCAGTTTGCCTGTCTTTGACCCTCTGCATCATTGTTCTCCTTCCAAAGAAGCACCTGAAAAAAAGCTCTACTTTTAATGTAAGTGGAATTGATTGCAAACCTTTTGAGATCACTTACTCATGCTCTGGCAATGCATTCCTGAAGTATCATGAAACAGAAAATGGCTGGTATATGTGCGTATGGGATTTTAGTTACTGGGCGACCTGTTTCTTGCCTCAGCCAAGAATCTGGTTTCAAATAAGGTATTTGGGACCTCTTCTAACTTAGCGATAGGTAGCATAGCCTGAAAAGACTAACTGGATGGGAAACCAAGCCCACTTTCTTGGGAAACAATAAGCTTTATAAGAATTTTCATTGGAAAAGACCATGTATTAATGGCAGCCAGCACAGCCTCACCAGGGCCAAGTCCTGTATGACCAACTTAGTGGCTTTGTATGATGGGGTAACCACAGTAGTGGACATGGGTAAATGGATGGATGTGATCTACCTGAACTTCAGTAAAGCCTTTGATACAATCCCCCATATCCTTGTCTTTACATTGGAGAGAGATGGATTTGATGGGTATGTGGTTCAGTGAATAAGAATCTGGTTGGATGGTCGCATGCAGAAAGTAGTGGTCAATGGCTCAAAGTCCAGATGGAGATCCGTGACAAGTGGTGTCCCTCAGGGGTCTGTACTGGGACCAGTGCTGTTTAATACCTTCATCAATGCTACTGACAGCAAAGATACTGACATACAAAGATGATTAGAGGGCTGAAGCACCTTCCCTGTGAGGACAGGCTGAGAGAGTTGGGGTTGTTCAACCTGAAGAAAAGGCACTGAGGAGATCTTATAGTGACCTTCCAATATCTGAAGGGGCTACAGGAAAGCTGTGGACAACTGTTTACAAAGTCTTGGTAGTGACAGGACAAGGGGGAATGGGTATAAGGTCCTATAAGTATAGGACAAGGAGGAATGGAGAAGGGCAGATTTAGATTAGAAATAAGGAAGAATTTCTTTGCAGTGAGAGTGATGAGGCACTGGCACAGGTTGCCCAGAGAAGCTGCATGTGCCCCATCCCTGGAGGTGTTCAAGACCAGGTTGGATGGAGCCTTGGGCATCCTGATCTGGTGGGATGTCCCTGCCTGTGGCAGGGGGGTTGGAACTGGATGATCTTTTAGGTCCCTTCCAACCCAGACTATTCCATGTATCTACAATGTTGCTTTCTATTTTCCATACACAGTTTTTCATCTTTGGTTTCTTGGCTAGAGCTTAAATCACTGCCCTAGAGAGAATGTGCCCAGAAGCAGTGGTTCTTATCTTCAGCTTGATAAGGCTAATGTTATCTTCCTTAATGCTTATAAACTTCCCATGTTTTTATTAATAGCATCCTGAGAACTTGTGCAACCAAATGATGTTTGCTTCATTTCTTCCAACAAGCCTGTTTTAACCAGTTTTAATAAAATAAAAGCTATGATGTAAAGGGAAGATGGTCTTTTGTGCTGATAGAAGGGAAGAGTATATACTTCTAACACAGAGAAAACCCAGCTCCCTGGAAGTTGCTGTCATTAGACTCACCAAGTTAAATGATCATGTTTGGGGGTTTTGTTCTTGTTTTCATTGTTTGTCTGGGATTATTCCTGGTTTGTGTTTTATAGAGCTACCACCACCTAAAAGGAGCTGGATTTTGTCATTTTTGTAGTTTATTTAGCACAACTCATTTTTCACAGTGGACTATCTCCTCAGCTTTCTGACATCATTCATAGGAGTTAATTGGAGATGTTTCCCTATGCTCATCCATCCTAATACCATTTCTGCCTTTCCTTCTCTGCAGTAACTTACCTGCAGGGTCAGAGGAGTAAGAGCAGTCACATTGAATGGGGAAACAGGGGAATGGAGCCCGGATCCCACTAGAAGATGCATATGCATTTTTTTGCTCTGCTCTGGCCTCAAGGACCAGCTTTGCAGAACCTGAAGAAGCAGGATACAGGTCAGAGAGCAAGACAGAGAAGGCAATGAAATGGTTCACCTCTGGTTTAGATTTGTGCTCCAGTTTGCAGCTAATCATGTTGCCTCGCTTGCACAAGCTGCTTCCTCCAGATTATTCAGTATGAAATGCAGGTTTCAAATAATATTCTTCATAACACAAGTCAAATGCAACCTTAATAGGAATCTTGGAAAGCGCGTCTTTTTGTAATGTTGGCAGAAATTACTGTCTGCTGTGAAGACTGTGTATTTAAAGCTAGAAGATGTCTTCTTGTGCCTTGTGTAGCTTTGCAAAGAAGGGCATGCATTTACAGATACCTAGTCTATCTACACCCTTTCTTCTTACTGAGTACATTTGAATCATATGAAGTATTTTACAAGATTTTGGGGCTGTGGCAGCAGGCAGCATTTGCAGTAACTTGTCTCCTGGCTGCTGGGCTTCTGCATCTTGTAGCAGCTTATTATTCCAAAGTCACAAATATAATTGTCCTGCAAGAGTTTGCTTTGATACATCTTTCCTGAATAATTGCTGCTGCTTTTTACATGTTTTTCATAATCTAATTTAGAAAGGACAGGATGTTTTTAAGGAGCAGAACAGTAGTTACGCAGCTATAGTGGCTTCATTTTCCTGTGTGGAAATGGGTGGCATGCTCCTTCTGGGACTGTCGCTAATGTTCATGTGCATGATGGTTAAGCTTAAGCCCCCTGGTAGAGGTATTTAAAGGTCATTTGTTATGGAAAACCTTGGACTTGTACATTAGGGGCACAAAATATATAGTATGCAAATCTGAAACTGTTCTTGATGGATAACTTATTAAGAGTCACCAACGCTACGGTGCAGTTAGAGACTTGAGAAAGTGTGCAGCCATAGTTTCCAGGTAGGTGGAATGTAACCATGCAGAGGAAGAGGAGAAAAGAAGCAACTGCTTTAAATTACTGCAAGGGAACTTCAGGTTAGGTATTAGGAAAACTGTCTCACAATTGGAGAAGTTAGTCACTGAAATAAATGACCCAAGGAGATGGACAGTCCTCCAGGAGGGTCTTTAAGAGGAGGTTGGACCAATGTTGTTCAGCAATGATGGAAACAGTGCTAGTTCTGCCCTCGGTGAAGCAGAGAACACAGCCTTCCCAGGTCACCTTCACTCCGCTGGCTGACAGTGGCCATGCTGTGGAAGCCTCCACAGTTTATCTTTGTTCAATTTCTTATCCCTAATAAATCAGAAAAATCCTCTGGCTCTTGTTATGCCACTAGCCTGTTACATACTAAATATATCATCCTCAAAGGGTGTTTCATGACTTCTAGCTGGGTTTGCGCACCAATACTTGAACTACATGTGGGTTCTCCAGGCTTGGCTGCTGCGCAAGGCAGACGTTTCATAGGGTTTCAAGAAAAATCTTTAATTGGGTCTTGCTTGTTTGTGTGGACTGTGCTTCTCATGCCAGTATTTGGCAAACAAAGTGCTTACACTTTTCTGAACACTGAGGATCTCATTAGATTTTGATACCAATGAAAACATCTTGCTTATCATTTCCTGTGCATGGCTTTTTTCCCTCTCTGCTTTCTAAACTTCCATTCAGTCCAGTAAGTGGCTAATTTTAGCTTCATGCCAAATGTTTTATCGCTGTTGTCTATGTAATCTTCAAGCTATCAGGATTAAATATGGGAGATTTTTTTTTCTGTCTTATCCCTTGCTAAAATTGATGCCCTTCTTTCACACAAAGTACAGGGGATGCAAAGCTGATGTAACCAATGTGTTGTGATGGCTTTACCTCCTCAGTGAAGGCTGGCCCTGGGCAGAGAACCAAATCCAGGCCTTGAAGATCTCATCTTTCAAGATAAAGCAAGTTTATGTGTAATTATTGATGCTGACTGAATTATATGGCTGTTTTGCAGGAAAAAAGAGTCCAAGTCTCCCCGCCATTGACAAGAGGACCAAGTGCCTTTATACCAGAGAACGAGGTAAGTTTGCAGTTAGCTGGCCTGGACAGGTGGTAGATTTAAAATGGAAGTCCTGAAAGATGATTTTATGATCCTGCTTGCCCAGTGGTGCCCAGATAAGCTACTTTATGAGCAAAGGCAATGATTTCTCCAGGGCGGGCTACAGTAGGTAAGAACCACCCTGCCCTTTCACGCAACTGGTGCCGTTTGACATCTTTTCTGTCATCTTTTCTGGGAGACAGCCGGGAGTTCCAGCTCTGCTCCTCTTTTGGGGGATGATCACTTACAACTCTTAATGCCAGCCCTATGGGGAAGTCTATGCAGTGTTGCTGCAGTAAGATTATATAACTCTCAGGGCAATGTCTGACCTTCAGTTTGAGAGCACCTGAAAATATGACTAGCTCCTTAGACTGTAACTGTGGTTCTGAGACAATTTATGGTTGAGAGGTGCAGTTTGACTTGAAACTCAAGAATTTTGCCCATGATTTCATGTTCAACTTAAGCCTTGATCTGCAGCTTGCTGCAGTAAGTAGAAACTTTGCTATGGTGGTGTTCTCCTGTGATCTCAATCATCAGCTACCTGATCTAATGGGAGGTGTCCCTGCTCATGGCAGGGGGCTTGGAACTGGATGATCTTAAGGTCCCTTCCAGCTCAAACCATTCTATGATTCTATGATCACAGAGTGTTATTTATTGATCAATTAATTATTTGGAATGACCAACTATAAAATCAGGACGTTTTGTTTTGTTTTAAGTAGTTGCTAGGGCAGAAAACTCACATGCTAGAAGGGCTAAAAAGACATTTTGAAAGATGAGGTAGCTGCTGTTCTCTGAATGTCTCTAAGTATATACACCAGCAAGATTTGAATCTAAAAACCAATAGAGGAAATGTAAAGGCTGGCAACAAGAAAACATAACAAAACAAAAAAAGGAAGAGAGTTCAAAAAGAGTCTCTTAGACTTGGAAAGATGGGAGAAGAATGAGTTCCAGGCAGCTGAACTTGTGAAGAGGACTTCCCTTTCATATGAAACACAAGATGAAATTGTAATTACTTTATTTTTCTTCTATTCTGAGAGAATTGTTAGTGGGCTTATTTCACATCTGATGCAGTTGGTAAAGACACTAGCCAAGGGTGCCAGAGGAATCACTGAGTAGCTCAAAAAAGTAACTCCAGCAGTTAACCCCACAGGAGAAGGGAACCTCCACATGCATCGATAAAACAGCTATTCAGTGATGCAAGCAAATGTTAAATATAGTTTGTTAAGCAAGTAACTACCTTTTTCCCCCCTTCCTTGGCATGAAATAGTACAGTGGAAAGGAAGGATGTAGATTAGTAACATATTGAATGTTACTCTCAAAATCTTGATAATAACGCTGCTTATGTCAAAGCCTGCTTTATTGTCATAAAGGAAGGAATATGGACAGAGCAATAACAAATTAATTTTAAAGGTTTCTGTTAAAGTGTCATAAGGCTTTACAAGCAGAATAAAAAAACCCCCATGTTTGCAAATCCATGGATGGTAATAAATCAGGAGGAAGTACATATACAACATGAAAAGGATAATAATATAGGTGGAGATAAATCTCAGAAGCAATAATGCTGCATATTGTCTTGCCTAACATAGCAACAGTGTAATCCTACAGGATTATATTTCAGTTTTGTCAGCAGAATTTCTTCTGCATAACTTGTACTGTTACAAAGAAAAGCTTCTGACAAGCTGGAAAAAATTAGAAACCTTACAAGAGACACAAAAAGTATGATTTCACCAAGAAACTACTAAATGAGTTAAAGATCTCATAAATTCATGGCAGATATACTTGCTGAGGAATAAAGGGAAACCCTTGGAGTAGAGTGAGGGATGTGCCATAAGAAGTAATATAAAATGTTCTCTACTGTGAATAAATTTCCAATGGTAAAAGCATTCTTAAAGGAAGCTGAGGAACAAAGAAAAGCTGTAATAGTGAAAGAGCCACACATATAGAAATTACAGAGCCTAACTGCATAACTGCTTCTTCCCTTTCTGGGCCCACAAATTAAAACAGGGAAGTAAAGTGGTGAGAAGTGAAAATGTGTTATGTTGATCATGTTTCTTTGTATGTAACTTCTGTATAAGACTTCACGAAAAGTATATGAGACAACGTCCATTCGTCAGCCCATCAGAAAGAAGGAAAACATATTATATATAGAATATTTTAGCAGAAACATTGTGTTTGAGCACTTTCTGTCTTCATGTGCAGCTAAAAAACAGGCAAAATGTTTTCTGATGTCATTATGTTTGCAGTAGTAAGCTGACTGTTTTAATACTGTGCAGTTTCAGAATAAATAGTGAGTATTCTGGTCTTGCGCTTGCTAACTTCAGTGGTGAACATGTTGAGAATGGCTGTTATGGGTGATAAACACTGAGTAATAGCACTAATATTGTGTCAGGGCTTACAATGTAAGAGCCACTTACTCTTTTGCTGTTTCATTTCATCTTGTGCCCAAGGTTGGGATTGGATGGAATAATTAAAGAACAGCTTTTGTTTAAAGAAAGCATTAAATTCCTATTCTAAGTAATACTTGAATGTTATGGACAAATTAGCATTTGATCTCCTCTTCAATTACACCAGCACAGAAGGGGTAGATTGCCAGGCTGCTTCTATAATTTGGTTACATAACCCAGTTCCTCTCCATTAATTTTGAAACTGGTTTTAGGTCTGAATGCTTGGGCGGTGTGTGTCTGTACAGGCTGACTTCCATAAAGACTTTACTTTCCATTTTTGCTCTTGCTTACATCCAGCTCTTCCTACAGATTCGACTTTAAGCATCTGCAAGTTTAGCCATTTTGCGCCAGTCTATACAAAGATGTTTTTCTGGTTTTCATAGAAACGTGCTAAAATAACAGAGGTTCAGTTCTCACTATACAAGTAGCACCTGTATGTGTGTGCTTGCACTCATGCAAGTGTGTATATTTATAAATAGACAACCAGATCTCCTGCATTGCTTTTAAGTTAGTACACAAGCAAAGCTTTCATTCTGCAATGTGTTTCTCTCCAGGGCTAAAGCTGGAGAAAATCTCTTAAGTTTGTCCATCTTATTTTTAAGGTTATGCAAGCAAATGGTTTGGATGAACGTACTAATCTTCTTGTGGAAGAATATTCTACATCCGGTCGCCTGGACAACATCACGCAGGTCATGAGTATCCATTCTCAGTACCTGGAGTCTTTCCTCCGCAGCCAATTCTATATGTTGCGCATGGATGGGCCCCTTCCTTTGCCCTATAGGCACTACATTGCTATAATGGTATGTAACAAGAGACAATATGTTTTCTCCTGCAACCTTGACCTTTGTTGTTTTTTTTTTTTGAAAGGAATATTTTAGAAGGGAGAGACTAGAGAGGTTCTTTGGCAGGCAGTGAGATTTTTAGTTGATTTTCATCAGTATAAAGCATGTCTAGCCAGAAGGTTTTCAGTGAGAGAAGACAAATGGCAGTTCTCACAGCAATACATTTCTCATGTGCCCACAAGAGTGAGATTTTACAAAGAGAAGTTAAAACTGTGTAATCTTATTTCTGGGTATTTAACCATCAGTGCGCAGCAGTAGGATGAGATGTGATTGACTGTAGTCACAACAAATTCCAGGTGGATACTGGGAAAACAGTTTTTACCATGGTGATGTTAAGACATTGCAGTAGGGTCCAAGAGAGGTTGTGTGATCTTCAGGGATGGAGAACTGGTCCAGACAAGGCTTCGAGCAACCAGATTGAATTCAGCCCTACTTTGAGCAGAAAGTTGGACCAGATATACTCCAGAGATCTCTTCCCACCTAAATTAGATTCTGTGAACCAGAGTAAAGGGATGAAACTTATTTCTATTGGAGAAACCTCTGTACTATACAGCAATGATTTGCAATATGAAACATGGCCCTTTGGAACAAAACTGGTATTTATTGTTTTGTGTTTGCAACCTGTCTCCCATCTGCAGCAAAATCAGATTACGTGCTAATGTGCTACCCTTTTCCCTCTGTGTTTAAATATTCCAGGCTGCTGCCAGACATCAGTGTTCCTACCTAATAAATATGCACGTTGATGAGTTTTTGAAGACTGGTGGGATTGCAGAGTGGTTGAATGGTTTAGAATACATTCCACAAAGACTGAAAAATCTAAACGAAATAAACAAACTCCTTGCACACCGACCCTGGCTCATCACGAAAGAGCACATTCAGGTACCTGTTATGTCATGCCCTGTGTTAGCAGTAAATGCCCAGTAATAAGAACTTCTAAGAACTACCAAAGTGTCTGGTTAGGCTTTGTTACTTTATTAAAATATCAGGGAAGTACTAGAGCATCAGAGAAGCCAATAAATTTTGTGTGACAAAGCCAGCAAGATTTACCCCTTAGGAATAGCATTGGCTGAAATAACCGCAAAAGGAAAGAGGTAATATATTAGGTGTCTTTTTTTTATCTAGCAAGAGTTTGTGTGCAAGAGGATTATGGTGTTACTGGAAAAAGAAAGAATTGATCCCCTTTTAAAATACGTAGTGTTTTATAGAAAAGCTGGAGCCCAACAGAGATTTTATGTTTACACTTTTTTTATTCTCATTTCAGAAACTTGTCAAGACTGGGGAAAATAATTGGTCTCTTCCTGAACTGGTGCATGCTGTTGTCCTGTTGGCACATTATCATGCCTTGGCAAGTTTTGTATTTGGTAGTGGCATTAATCCAGAGAGAGATCCGGATACATCTAACGGAGTCAGACTTATAGCAGTCAACAACTTCTGTGTCTGTGATCTTGCCAATGACAACAACATAGAAAATGCATCTCTCACAAGTAGCAACTTTGGGGTTAGTGTTGCAAAAAGATTCTTTTTTTGCTTGCCTCTGTTTTGCATTAGAAAGCTTGCTTCCATTCTTTCCTGTTTAAATTTCAGGGTAGTTTGAAAGTTTTTGTCTGCTTTATTGGAAAGCTTGCATCTGATAACTCTTAAATTAGCTCCAACAGCTTGCAATGTGATCTATTGAAAGCCATGTTGAAATGGCGGATACTAGTCAGAGAAACATAATTTTGATAGTTAATCTCACAACCCATTGTGCAAGACTAAAACTTTGCTTTCATCTGAAAGCTTGAAGTCTCAGTTTCTTCAGGTAGTTAATTGCTGACTGGAGCATTGTCATCATGAAAAAAGAAATGGGAAAAAAATAACAGAAGCTGCAGTAGTTCAAGGCCTACAATCAAAAAAACAGGTCATTTCTGAAACGCTTCCATGCAGATGGGAGGAAATGTCTGAAATAAAATGACTTAATTCTTCACACTGGTGTTTCAGTCTTGAATCAACCAACAGAGAACTGTGATTACTAGTTAATTAATTTAAATACGGAATTTTTTTTCTGACAGTGGCTCTATAATGCTTGAAGACACATCCTTGAATTAATGCCGATTGATGAATTGGCCTCATCACCTTTGATGGAAGATTGGGATTATGAGCAGAGTGACTAGATATATTTTTAAAAATTAGCAGTGCACTGTGAACATGTGATCAATCAGTTCAATTACAGTGTCTTACATTTCTTTGCTGAAGGAAGACATGCTAGTTCAGATTACTGGGGTGTCTTATTCCCCATTTGTAGAGGGCAGAGGGTGACTCTGTGCTACTTGGTAAGCAGTGAGTGGGACACTAGAAAGCAATTACAGCTATGGGCAGAAGAACAGATTCAAAAGGAAAAGTAGGAAAAGAAAAAACAAACAATTTATCTTATGAAAAATTTGAATTTTAAATACAGATCATGGAACCCCAAAACTTTGATGTGTTGCTAGTAGAGACACCTGTTTCTCTCACAAAAAAGAACCTCAAGAAAAAGGGTCAACATCATGGTTATTTTGATCATGTATAACAAAAAGAAATGAAAAGAAAAAGAAAACACTGATTTGTTGTCTCTGTGTTGTGTTTCACTGTACCTGTTCGGAAACATATTCTGCATTACCGATAGAGTGAGATAAATCACTTCAATATTAAAATTCGGTTTCTGGTACATGTAGGGCACACAGATAGCTTTCCCTAAGCCATCTACACAGTACAGTATATATAGGATAAGTAACCATGGTTGCCACATTCAACCATCGCTTCTATGGCTGCTAATCCTCATTGTTCTCTATAACTACCTGAGGGGAGGTTGTAGAGAGGAGGGTAATGGCCTTTTCTCCCAAGTGACAGGGGACAGGACAAGAAGAAATGACCTCAAGCTCCAACAGAGGAGATTTAGGCTGGACATTAGGAAAAACATTTTCACAGAATAGGTTATTGGGCACTGGAATGGGCTACCCAGGGAGGTGGCTGAGTCACCTTCCCTGGAGGTGTTTAAGACACGGGTGGACGAGGTGCTAAGGAGCATGGTTTAGTGTTTGATAGGAATGATTGGACTCGATGATCCGGTGGGTCTCTTCCAACCTGGTGATTCTATGATTCCATGATTCTAATCCCACTGCAATAGATTACTGCAATTACCTGCTCCCTTCTTCTCACTGTCTGGAAGCTGTTTGTCTATGCTGTGTGTGTCAAACTGCATTCTGGCTTGAGTTTTCGTGTTTGCTGCTGCTATCTGGTTTTGAGAACCTTTCTTGTTAAGCATGAAATCTGAAGATGACACACGTTGTCTATCTTCTGATTTTCCAGAATGTCATGGTGTTTTTGCAGATTGCAGATTCTTTAAGTGAGCTGGAGGCCCTAATGGAAAGGATGAAGAGGCTACAAGAAGATAAAGAGGATGAAGAAGCCTCTCAGGAAGAAATGGCAACTCGCTTTGAAAAGGAGAAGAAGGAGAGTCTGCTAGTAATTACTGGAGGTATTTGTGCTTTTTGAGTTCTGTTTTGTTTGTGCTTTGTAAGAACCAAACACTTGAGGCCAGTTCAGTGATGATAACTTTGGGTTTGTCCATTTCTTTATCCTGGCACTTGGTCTAGTAGGAGTGTAGTAAGGGTGATCCTGTCACTTGCTTTATCTGCTTAAGATTTCTTGATTGGCAAATTACGCCATCCTTTTAGCTACTTGAAATTTCACTTTTATATATTAAAAAAAAAGTTAAAAGTTGTTTGTATGTTTCTCTTTCTTTACATGCTGTGTGTCTTCAAATTAATTCATTAACGTAACTAATCAATAATGTTTCCCAGGTTTAAGGTCCACAGTGCTTAGAACTTCAGTGACATTCATAAGTGTGTTATGCGTTTACTTCAGGAAATAGATTGGAATGAGACTCAGCTTTTTACCGTTTGAATTACTTCTCACCTGGAAAGGACATCTCTAGCTTCCCTTTTTTGAGTGTTCATACTGCTGTCCTGTTCCACTGCCTGTGTAGTGACAGAGATTTCATAGCATTTGTTTTATTCTTACATAATGTTCAAAATTCTGAGCTTTTCCAGTACTTTTCATGTGCTTTGAAGGCCTTATTCTATAACAAACCATACAGAGAAATCTTTTTCCCATAGACAGCAAGAGTTTTCTTCCCAAAGTAAATATTTAAAGAAATTATACTGTTAAAATAATCAGAGTCTGCAATCATATCTTCATAGGAGAGGCAACTTGAAGATTGTAACTTGTGTCTTTTTGAGTGACCCATAAAATGCTTTGTATTTTACCAACACTGTTCTTTGTGAATTTAGATCGTTGTTTGAAGGTATGCACTGAGCCCAAAAGAGAGGAAGAAACATATTGAGGATTGGCAGAGAGATTGTTTTGTGGCTTGCTAGGGACATGCAGGATCTCTGAAAGAAGATACATCGGCAACATCAGAGCTGAATTTTAAGAAGTAAACCTTGTCCATTCACCTTCTGTTTTTCTTTGGTCAGACAGTATCAACGGGGCAGATAAACTGGCGCCCACTGTGGTTTCATGATCACACTGGGATTTCCATGTATCTCTGCAACTTCAGGCATATAAGGAAGAGGCATTATTTGGGACAGAATGTTTTTTCAATGGTGTTGCTGATAGTTTTGTTGACTTTCATCCTTCTTTCCCTTTGCTGGTTTGAGTTGAGTCTGTGTATGTTGGGCCTGTACCCTTGCATGAAATTTGGTCTTTGCCAGGGGAGAGGGGTGTATTTGTGCAGATTTTTTATTCTTTGCTGAGGATTTGCTGTAGCATATGCTGTGAGAGCTTCTTCCTACACAGTTATGTTTTGATTGTTTAATGAGGCAAAGAGTAGATAAAGCACTTCTGCAATTCTTAGATTAACTGACTTTTCAAGGTGCTAGCAGTGGACATATGGCAGCTGTTCTGTCAATGCATGTGGAGGTGAGCCAGGATTTTAACATCAGGGTCAAATGCAGTCAGCTATGCATTAGTCAACTTCTGCAGAGGTAGTTACACAATCAAGCCACCTGTTTACTCGGGAGGGAAAGATTGATCCCTGATAGAGAACCTGCGCTTGCTTAGTGACATGTTTTGGAGCTCTTTGAAGATGCCTAGTTACTAGAGCTTCTGGCAGAATTTCAGCCTGACGTACCATAGACCTCTTTGCTTTCATATAATCCTCAACTGATACTTACAAGTGGAGTATTGCATTGCTTTCTGGTTGCTCATACTCTGGGTTATAGAACCGAGCTGGTGTTAATTCCTGACACCAAATGTGCTCAACATGCTAATCCTCTTGTCAAAAGTACATTTTTCTGTTTCTTTTCTCAGCGCAATAACTTTATGAATGGGATTCATCTTACTGATCTAAGATATGCAGCCTCCCTCAGAAGTCAACAGGGTTAAAAACACAGCTCTAAACAGTAGTTTAGCTCATCTCTTCCTGTTTTGTAGAAATTCGTTAGATGTCTGGTGTAGGTTGACGTTTAGTTGGCTTAATAAAAGGGGTGGATCCCAAACAAGCAGTTTGGGATATATTTCTTACTATCATACTGCTCTCTTCCTTTGCATAACTTTTAAAATTGTTCTCCAGTCCAATAATAGAGTGGTAGCTGCAAGTCAGCACTGACTCACGTGCTTGCCCAAAGCAAAGCATTTTGATGTTCAATTCACAGCATTTGATGATGAAATAGTTTCTATGGACGTCTCCCGCTATATTGAAGATCCTGGATTTGGGTACAAGGACTTTGCAAGGCGAGGAGAAGACCATCTGCCAACATTCAGAGCTCAGGTACCATCTCTTTAAAGTGCATTCACTCAAAGAATGTTTGTATGTCTTACTACAGTGCAAATATCAGACAAGGAAATACTTAGCTTTCAGTCTTACTCCAATTATTACTAGAATTGATGTTTGAAAACTGTAATATGAATAAAAGTGAAAGGTAGAAAAGAAGGAATTTATTTTCCATCCCTCTACATGTTTTAGAAAAAATCCACTGTCATTTTATCAATTATTCTCTGTTCAGTGGTTCTCAACACATAGATGTATGTGTCTATGAGAGCGATTTGATGAGGGTCGTGTTGGTATGTGCACCAAATCACTGGAGGGAGAATGTCAGGAAAGAAAAGCTTTTGAGTCCTTAAACATGATTGCTGAAATTTTTGCCTCTATTAAAATATATTTTTAGCGTGTACATTTTACCTGTGTATTGTCTTGCACATTGGCATCTTTTCCCATGACTGGACTTATCAGCTTCTTCATAGTATTTGTAACAGGAGGGACATTCTATGTAGTTCTGCTCCAGCTCATAGAGTAGATTAATCAGCAGTCTAGTAATAAATTGTAAGCAATAGAACAAATCTTAAACCAAATCAGAGAACATTAATTAAAAAAATAATGGGTGCAGGAAAACTCCATGGTCAGAAAATGTGTCTAAGAATGTAAAATAGAGTCCTCACTCTCAGGAAATGTGTTTAGCTGTATAGTGGTCTCTGCTGATCTGGATAATTTATTCTGCAGTCTTTATATGAGCCTGAAGTGGGTAGATATTGCCAAAAAGAATAAGCTAGTCAGTGACTTTAAATCAAACATTCTGCTTAACTACTTTAGGAGTAGTAGGCAGCCATGGAAAAAAGCTCTACAGAAGTTAAAATTGGAATTAAAACGTCTCTGCTCTTGAATAAATAGGACAGCTTCTGGCCTACATTTAAGGGAGTCACCTTGATAATTTAACTTTATTAGTATGTCCAGCTCCTCAGCAGTTAGATGTATATAGTCTCCCAGATGCTCTGCTGTAAAAGCTATTTAAATTGCAGTAGCATCCCAAAACCCTGCAATAAATCTAATCCTTATTCTGATAAAACAAGACTGCCTTATGTCTGCGGATGTAAATTTAGTAATAGAAAATGGTATTCCATGCACAGCAGAATGTCTTTAAACTTTTTTTATCCCTTTCTCATTGTCAGTATGGATCAGCTGCTGTTAGTAAACAGCACTTGCCCACACCTGGGGCTTCTGGTTTTCAGAGGCCTTTGTGGTGCCCTGGGTATGCTGGACACATGCCCATGTCTCACAAGCCTTGCAGGCTTTTGGACTGGCAGCTGGAGGCCAAATGTGATGTTGTGGTGTGTTTCAGATGTCTCTGAATGCCTCTGTTGGGCATCTGAATATTCCCCAACATTCTCTTCCCCACCATCCTAATCAAGGGGCCAGTCTGGTAGACGTGCTCTGAGGTGCCTGGGTGAAGACCCTTGCACAGCAATACCTTTTGAAGGCAGCCAGACACAGGAAGGATGTGGAGATTTGCCCTTGATTGTAATAACAGCCTCGGTTTTTGAATGATTGGAGACTTGCCAAGGGTGCGGGCAAACTAACATCTGTGTAATGATAGTGTGGAGAGTGGCTGCACACTGCTCTGAAAAAGGATTGTGCTGTGCTGCCAACGCTGTGCCACCGCGCTGCAAAGATTTCCCATTCCTAATATGCGTAGACAGGCTTTTGTCCTGGCAATCCAGGTGCTTCTCTAAGACTGAAGCAGCCTGGATTTTATTAATTTGTTTGAGGATAGTTCAGCACTTTACCCAATGAGCGTACATCCTGGGTCGAAGTAAATACTCCATCTTAGATCACAGCTAAGCCTCAAAGCCTCCAAGGGGAACATTTTTTTAAAGCTTACAGGCCCATACCACATAGAATGACACTGTTCAGAGTGGCACAGCAGACTGGGAAATTGCCTCAACACTTCAGGAGAAGCTTGGGGTTTTTTTCTCCTGTAGGTTAATGATATCCGTCTGGAGATGGAGTGTTGTGGTATAGTATTCATTGCCAAGAAGACTGCGGAAAGGAGCAGGTGATATGAATGAAGGATTGAAAATGCAAATGTTTTGAAGACAGTAAAGTTATTACTAGCAGTCAATAAAAACTGTTGAGCTATATATATGTATTAGGATTATATAGGGACTTCACTTGTAAATATATCTATTTCCCTCTCTTCCTGCAGGACTATACTTGGGAAAATCACGGCTTTTCCCTTGTAAACAGGCTTTATTCTGATATTGGGCATCTCCTTGATGAGAAGTTTCGGATGGTATATAACCTCACGTATAACACTATGGCAACACATGAAGATGTTGATACAACTATGCTAAGAAGAGCTTTATTTAACTATGTCCACTGTATGTATGGAATCAGGTATGCATGGAAATCCCCTGGCTTAGGAGTGCATTTTGAACTGTGAAAAGAGAATGAAAAATGAACCATGTGAAAAATATGATTTTAGGCTCTGAGTGTTAAGGTGGGAGTGTTGCTGGGTGTAAGTCAGTCTGGAAGTTAGATTCATTTTGCTGGCATATCAGTATAACTTTTGCTTCTAGTGGAATGATTATGAATCAGGATGGAAATTATTACAGAAATGCCTTCCTTCAAGGCAGCCTGTTCCCTTCTGTATCCTTTGCTCAGAAAAGACAACGTTTTAGTACTGAGTCTTTCAGATTTTCTGTTAGCAGGTGGTTTTCTAGCATGTGTAATAAGTGCGCCTATTCCCAAACTTAAGAACATAATGGTGCAAAAAAACATGCTTTTAAAAACTTAGAACCAACAGAGTGATTACCTGTTTTATTTAGGTATGATGACTATGATTATGGAGAAGTTAATCAGTTACTTGAACGCAGCCTGAAGGTTTACATAAAGACAGTGACCTGCTACCCAGAGAGAACTACCAAGCGCATGTACGATAGTTACTGGCGTCAGTTCAAGCACTCGGAGAAGGTACGTATTTCAAAGCCAAACTGAACCCCTTGTTGTTTAAAAATGAAAATATGATGACGAGTAAAAATGGCAGTATCTGTCAAACAAACTGGTTTTAACCAGAGAGAAACAAAAGACATGAATTCATTGAGTGTTAGATATCAATTCTACAAAAATATTTCTTAGTGTACTGGGAATACTGATTCTTTTTTATTATTATTATTTTGAGTGATTTCTCCATAAAATTGAGCTGACAACTGTAATAGGAAAGTGGATAAACATGGGAATGTGGAAGTGATCAACTATGCCAATACTTGGGATTTGGGGATCAAAAAAGACCTTAACACACACATATATATATGTATAAAAAAAATAAAATCCATAGTGTTTTTCTTCAAAAAAGTCAGTGTGTCTTCAGATACATTGTTAAGTGATATAAGTTAAGTACTTGTGTGCCTGCTAGCTGATCTGGCATGTAAACTGTTTCTAGTGGTCAAAGGTGATAGTAAAGAAAAAGTTCAATTCGTAAAGAAATAGTACCAGTAGGATACAAAAATTGTTTTACTGGGACTCGCAGATGGAAGGTTACTTAAAGCAGCAGTTGAGGCTAGTTCCTTGCAGTCCTAGGATGTGGTCAAGTATTGGCACACTACACAGCTGTCTCAAGAGTTGCTGAAGTCCTGCAGAGGGTACAGGGAGAAAGGATGGTTTTTTGCAGTGGTACTTTACTCAAGGTTAGAAATTATAGCCTGCATGAATAAATGGTGTTGCATTCAGAGGTGCACTAAAGGGCTGATTTTATTTTTAACAGGTTCATGTCAATCTGCTTCTAATGGAAGCTCGTATGCAAGCCGAACTTCTGTATGCCCTTCGTGCCATAACTCGTCACTTAACCTGAAGCAGTCGCTAAGCAGGAGTAAAGGAGTTTTTACTGAGTATGTAAAGACCTTTTGAAATAGATACACACCAGAAGCTGTTTGTGATGTAGCATCAGGTTATTCAATTCCCTAGTGTCAAAGTTTAGCCGTGCTTCTTGACGGCTGTAATGTGCAATGACGTATTTTATTTTCTTGATGCTTAACATTACTAATGATTACAAAAGTAACACTGAGGAGCACTACTCTGCATTGTTTCCGGCTGGATTTCTGCGCAGTGACCAGAATCCTGGAACTGTTTTTATTATATCCAATCCTAGCGCTTTGTTCTTTAAGCACGGGAGTGAAGTGCTTAGAGACTTCTTTTTCCAAGCAATCATTTTCCAGATTAGTGGAACCCAGCAGAAGATCAGTTCTGCCTGTCCTGAGAATGTACCACCGTGTCGTGACTCGTGACAGAGACACGCGGGCTGCATTGCATTGAATTGCCCACTGGATTCTTCTGTGTCTCCTGGAGACTGCTTGCCAGTCACTGTCTTACTACAGCAATTGAAGGTGATGCGAGATGTGGATGCACACATTGAGCACACTTTAATGTGAATTTAGTGGTGATAAATCCTACAGCATGCTACTGAAGTGCGAAATTCATCTGCTTTGTCATGCCCCTTCCTATGAGAAGAGGCCCTCATGATTTGCCATTTCGGCCACACTTACTGTTTTTCAGTCATTCGTAATCTTGTTTTACTGACAGTCACCCTCAGTTGTCCTTACAATATCCATGCTCATCACATATTGCAGTTTGTTTAGTTGGCACCTATAAAGTTAATACACAGGCTGACCAAAACTAGGGTTGTGGGGTTTTTTGCACTCTCTTCTTTCTCAATGTTTTAATTAAGGAAAGTAAAGGAAGGCTAGCATATCTGTTCTTTTATATTGGATGTATAGAAATTTATTTCCCATAACTTTTTCATAGCATGGAATTTTAATATTCAAAGTTTTAAAAGTTTCTATGCATTAGTGTGAGTGAACAAAAGAAAAGTGCAATATTTAAAAAGAAAGCAAGCTTTTTTCCCTGTCATGCCACTGCTAAAGTGTCCTTCATATATAGCCATAAAGAAATTTTAAAACCAAATTTCTTTATTGTCTAAGGCCTAGCAGTTTTGTTTTAGCTTTTATGGCTTAAGACAACCTGATACTGAGATGCCAAAGCATCCCCAAAACAAAGCATTCTTAGACAACCGATAATATTGGGGAAGGGAAGAAATAAGCTGCCAAAAATGTCACACTTTTGTGCTGTTTTCTGTTGCTTTTGACTAATTTTTAAGAGCACAAAATGTTGATATTTATAGCTTTATTTTGTATTGCATTTAATGAACCAGTGAAGTGCCTAAAGAGATGCTTAAACTTACCCGGTAAGATGCAAGTTGTCACTGCTTCAACTTTTGTCTGTTGGTTTGGACTTTTCGCATTTCTTTGAGGAGGGTGACCTTTATTTATGTTGCATACATTCAAAACTAACTGGATAGGTTTATTTTTAATGTTCTATTGGATTGTAGAAGTTAATACAGGATTTTTTTCCACTGGTGATTGCAGAATAGTTTAAAAATATACTATCAATCAGTCATATTTTAAGACTTCTCTTTGACAAAATCACAGACCAGTATGCTAGTAAAGTTAGTTTTTTCTTCCCTTTTCCTGATACTTTGCTGTGACTTCGCATGTTGTTTTTTTCACTTTATCTGTCTGTTCCAGATTCGAAAGCTAATGATTGTACACTTTTCTGCACTTTCAGACTGCAGACTCTGCATGTGAAAACCTTGCAAGGAAGAAATCGTAATTTTATTTTATTTTTTAACATAATGTTGGCTATTTAGAAAATTACCCATTAGACAGCATCAGACTCTCTTCTAGAGGGAGCATTGGGTAAAACATCAGATTTATTTATCTTGTATAGCTAACCGCAAAGATTTCTCAGAAGTGTTGAGGCGCTTGTATGTGTGAACTTAGATTAACTTTCTAAGCTGTTCTGATCCTTTTTCCTCCCTCTTGTGACTGCAGTGGCCATATCTAATGGCTTTTATGCACAGAACAGTTCTGCTGAGAGAGGTTTTCATGCAATACTTCCACTTTTTTTTCAAGTGATGGTAACTGTACAGTACTACTTTAAATTCCTTTGCTTTGAAAAGTCAAGTGGTTCTCAAGAAGCACAGCGGAGCTCTGGAAAAGAGGTGAAACTAGATTTGGGTAACTAATATGACAGCTTAGTTTCCCTTCAGAAATGCAAAGATTTTAGAGTAGGTTGAGTTTTACATTTGGAAACATGAGTGCCTTTACTGCTTTCCTTATGAGTTACACCTGCCAGCTCAAATGTCTTCTGAGCAAAGTATATGAGCAGATTTGAAATACAGAAACCATAAACAGATTGCTTCATAAAAATTTGTTGTAAACCAGTTATTTCTTTTTTTTTTGAAGTTGCCATATCAGATCACATATGGCCTGCAAGACATTCCGCCCTAGGAAATGTCACTGTGCAAGTAGTTTGCTCTTGCTATTTTTTTTTTTAATTTTAAATGCAAACGTGAAACTTCTGGAAGTGTTTTCCACATGGCATTTTTTTCAAAGTATTGCATTTACAGTGTAACAATTTATATCCTAGTTTTTGTACTCGAATTTATGATTTTTCATAGCTGTTTGTTCAGAATAGGTGTTTAAAGTCAGACAACTTTGCCATAGACTCTATGCGTGCTGTAGGCTCACTCTGTGCCAAATTTTAATGTGCAAGTGTTCTTGGATTTTTTGCATTTTTAAAGCAATCATGAATGTGAATCTTCACATTTGTTCATTAATATTCTTCTTAAGAGTACTGTGATTGTTTAAAATGTAGATTCTCTCCCGCTGTGTTCCTTTATTGGAATTGATATTTACCAGCATTAATGTTAGTCCACAAAATCCCAGCCGTGACCAACATAAAAATAAAGTGTACAGTCTCCTGTCTGCTGAAGAGAGAGCTCGTTGGGTACAAATTAACCAGCTAGCACAGGGAATGCTGTAAGTAGTGAACAGAGCTTTTGAGCATGGGCAGCTTCTTAATGTTGCAGAATTGCTTCAAAATGCGCATTACGATAGAGTATTTTCTTGCTGAAATTGCTCCTTTTTTTTTTTTGTAATAAGGAGAAGCGAAAAAGATGCCAATTGGAAAGAGCATTTGCATTTCCCAGAACACTCTGCCTGCAGCTGATCATCACAAGAGTGCTGCATGCAGGAGTGGAGACCATTTTAAACGAGGGTACAGTTTGTGCAGGAGGCAGCTACATCAAGTGTTGAGGTATCCTGTGAGAATTTTGGTGAGCTGTACATGGATCTATTTTGATCAAGGCTGAAGTGAAACTTTTTTTTTTTTGTCCTGAAGCCTTCATTATACTGAAAAGAATGTACTTTCAGCAATAAGAGTTAAAGCGTCCACCACTACCAGTTTTTCCTATGTATTACAAAACTTTAAGGACAGGAAAAGCAGTAACTGTATACAGTTATAAATATAGGTCTCTCTAAATTTAGAACAGATCAGTACAGAACAAAAAGGAAAACATTTTACTTCTCTTTTACTTGAGTGCAAAAGGTCAAATCACCAGATTCTGTAAAAGTATTTGTGTTTGTAGTGATGCTGATGGATATTTTCATGGGATTAGGGAAAAGCAGCTAGTTACCTAAATTTCAATAGGAATTTAAGCACCTAGGCACTTAGCAAAATCCTACAAGGTGCCCACTTGCATTTTTGAGCCAGAATTTTAAAGATGCTTAGTCACCTAAATTCAATTGAATAAAATCAGTTTCCATAGAGATTACAGGAATAATATGTAGCAGATCCATGTGATTTGCAGCGATTGTTAATGAAATGGGTTGGTTTTGGGACTTAATATAGGTTTACAGAAATCTTTCCAAAAGCAGTTAAACTGTAAGCTGCTGCTCTTGCAGAACAGGTTCTCAGTGTTTCTCATGCATGTATATTTTTTCATGAACATAGGCATGCATTTCAGGCTCATGTTCCAGAATTTGGATTTCCTTTTACAAGAGATGGGTTATTTAACCTCTAACCTTGCAGGAAAGGTTTATTTGCAATAGCAAGTGGTTAGCTTATGTCTAGACTTAAGTTTTACCCAGAAGGATCTTCCTAATTTCAAGTTACTTTCCCTAGAGGTTTGGATCCTTCTACCTTAAATAAGGGGTGATGTTGCACAAAATGGAGGGAGTGGAGAGTGGATTCATTGTAAATGAACTTTTCCACAGCTGATCTCAATATAAAGCTATAAGAATTGGTTTCCCATTAGCAGTCATTCCAAGAGCTGGACAAAAAAAGTCAGTTTTCACCATCTGACCTTCAAATTTATTCTCTCTAATATCCCCCAGTACTATGTTTGTCTGAAGAGATGCATCCACCAGCTTTTCCACATTTTGGTATTGTAAATGAAATCTTTTATCTCCAAATGAAAATTAATTTAGCATTTCATACCTACAGGTGTGGGAGGTGGGGAGAGTGTAGAAGCATGAGGAAACTTTAGGAGCATCTTGATCAGTGTTAGTTTATCTCTTAGAGCACATTTCCTGGCATGTGGTCGTGCTGCTGTTCTCCCAACAAACATCCTGTCTCTCTTGCGGACGTTTAATCCTTTTGCTGTTCACCAGCAGCAAAAGTTGTCATTTTCCTACCTGCCACCACCACCCTCCTGTATTAAATGCTTCCTGTCTTCCCAACTCACAACCCCGAGCGATCATGCAAGCACAACCCCCTAATCTTTACCTTTTAAAACAATGCTAGGTTCCTATATCACCTTTTGCTTTTGAGTTTAGAGGGTCTTTTTTCATGTTCAGAAACACTTAACTACTGTATTAGGTTATTTCTGGGAAGGAAAATTCTAAATTTGGTCTGAAAGGATGACAGTGCTTGCTTGCTTGCAACATTTAGGCAGCATTTGCCAGTAGCATCGTATCCCATCTCTGGAGTTACAGTAATAATCCAGTGGATGCACTAAGGAGATGCTTTCTTTGGCAAAACTTCCCACACTTGAGCAGTTCAGCTGTGCAGGTTTCTTTGAGAGATGTCTTGGGGGGGTCGAGGTCCTCTTGTACTGGGCAGGTTCATGAGGCCGTTGGGTCGGCAGCTCCTCAGGTGCCTCGCAGCCAGATACACTGACCTCAGAACAAGCAGCTTTGGGTTTCTTGCTTATCTATGGGATAAATCTAAATGCTCACTGTAGAGTGGCTGCTGAAGACATAGGCAGGGTCGGGTGTTCCTATGGGTACCGACTATCATCAGGGCTCACGGAAAACAGAAATCTGAAGTCTGCCCTTGTTTTAAACAGTAGTTAGAGATGGTATTTAAGATGCCAATGAATATACTAGCTGTGAGGAGCGAGTCACACTGTCAGCATCGTAAGGTACAGACCACAGGTGCTGTCAAGTGGACACAGCCAGTACAGGGGAAGTTGACATGTTGGTCTGTTGAAACTTCACTAGTGTGTCCAAGAGGTCCTCGTGTATATCTGGGTATGGGAGATGGTGAGAGATGCCTCCTTCTGAGGTGTCCAGAGGGTTTCTGTAGGACAGTGCCTGGGACTCTTTCCTTACTCCACGGATGGAGCAGGGGAAGGGAACTGTTTACCTCTGCCTGAGAAAAACGTTTCGCTGTTGAATTACATTTTCCCACTCTCATCAGCCCTTTGAAGGGAGCTTACAGACAAAATGGGTGGATCACCAAGCGTCGTGTCTCCAGCTGAGGGATCTGTGGGGCAGCGACAGCAGCAGGTCCAAACATGCACGGTCCAAAACTTTCTCATTCCCCACTTCACACTTGTGCCACCAAACCCAAACCTCTTCCCTCCAGCCTGGTTGCCACATGCCCAAGTAGCTGCAGGAGCAGCCTGCTCGGAGCAGTGAGAAATGCAGCAGCTTTTAGGGGCAAAATAATAATAAGGCTAAAGCCCCTGGACTCTGCAAGGTGACACAGTCAGAAATATTTTCATGACTGTGACCAAAACTGGATATAAACCGTAGCTTAAAGAGTAGGAATTTTGTAAACTTGAAGTCTCTTGGTTTTACCCTTTTCTTCCTTTGCTGGAAAGCCACACAATGAATGTATATGCTTTATCTTTCTACCCAACATAACTGAAAATCCGACTGCCAACTCCTTGTTTTTTATTAGCCTTTTTTTTAAAGAAAAGTTTGTGAGCAATATATGTAGCATGCTGTGAACGTCTGTTTTGATCTTTATAGTTACTCTTTAATCCATCAGTATTAACACCAGTTCTTTTTTGTGTTCCCCTTGGTACTTTGTATGCAGTGTAAGCAGAAGCTGTGATCGGCTTTGCAGTCCTGTGCCGTGTTACTGTAACTCCTTGATTTTTTTTTTAGGAAGCACCTGACTGTGGGCCACCCTGGGGCAGGCAGCGTGCCCAGACACGACTGCCACTTTTCGGTCTCTTGTACTATGTATAGTTTTAAGTAGAATAAGCTTTTTAACAGAATATTGATGCGGTTTATGAGTCACGCAGGCTGCAAGTGTCTGGTGTGTGAGAGTCTTTGTATTTATAGTTGTTGGGGTTTGTTTTTTGGGTTTTTTTTTTTAATTCATAAAGTAGCAAACTTGATAAACATAGCCACTTTAAACTGCTCTTGCTGAACAGACCCTGCTGTAGATGAAATACCACTGTAGGTACAGGGAGGTGTGCCAGCAGACCTCTTGACCAAGAGTGAGCTGAGCCCCTCTCTGCAAAAAGCACAGTGAGATGGTCCAAGCTGCGTGGCTGCCCTGCATTTGGTCACATTTGGACACAAACACTGGGAAGGCCGGGGTCTGGCCTGTGTTTCGGCCCCCCGTGCCCATTAGCTGGCCACTGGCTGCCCCCCGTGGTCTGCTCGCCAGTGTTCAGCGGTAAATGTGAGCCTCGCCATCATGGGAGGGATGGACAGACCAGTCACTGGACTGAAAACATGGACAAGATGTTTCTGCAACTGAAAAGCTTCCAAGCTTCTCTCAAGTGCAAAAATTAGCCCTAGATTGGCTGTTTGCAGCGCACAGCAAGTCCGGGGTGAGAAAGCAGATGTGGGTCTGAGCCCCTTGTCCACAAGCTGGGGTGGCAGCCAGGGCAGGGCAGTGCCTGGAGGGCAGGATGTTTCATTGCATCTCCCACCTCTGTCCCTCTGGCCAGGGTGTAAATTATACCCAGCCCTGGCCCCGCATTTGTCTGCTGCTTACTTCCACTTGCTACGGCCACGCAGGTGTTCCAGGATGGAGGATTACTGACAAAGTTCTGATCCTGCTGCTCTCTCCTACCACCAGGATGCAGGGAAGCATCACTCTGAGTCCCGCAGTCCCCACGGCATCTGGCAGGTGGGTGGCATGTTACCTGTCCTGCTATGTGGGCCACCACCTGCCCCGAAGGAGAGATGCCGTGGGCTCTGTGCTTTCACAGGAGGTTTGCCTGCAAGGTGAGGCAGCTGCTAGGAGCTCACTGTGGGTTCACAGCAGCTTTTATATTTTTTTCTCTTTTTTTTTCTTTTTGTTGCTTGTTTATTATTTTTTTGTTGCAGAGGACAGACTGACCTAGTGGGATGGATTTTTTTTGTGTGTGTGACTTTTGTTAGTTTTTAAGTTACCCGACTTGAATTTATCTGAACAGATGCAGAAGGAACTTTTTTTTGTGAGTTAAGAGACAAAACCGCATTTTTAAACAAAGGAATCGTATTAACATTTTAACAGCAATTCATAAATCTGCACTTTTTATGAGGTTTTGAAAAATGTATTTATAGGTACGGAACAATGGGGTTTGTTTAAAACTGTATCTCATTTATACTTGCTGAAATTACTTTCATTGTTATCAGTAGGAATTTCATTGGCTAAATAAAATGGATAAAACTTGTCTCCTGTTTGATCCGTCGCTTGCCATGTGTTGTGAAACACAACTCTGCAGCAGAGCATCCTGTGCTTTGGGAAGAGATCCATTCCTGGAAACCCTTTCCCTTCCTTGCCTTTCTTCTCTATATTAATCTGTGTTTTATTTAAAGTATAGATTTTTAAATCTATAGATAGATACAGATAATAATTTATTAAATCTGTGTGAGCATAGGTCCTGAAAACGGTACCGTGCTTACTGAAGGGTGTCTTTTAATCAGGCAGGTGTTCGGGATGGTGCGATGGGCATTGTGATCTTCGCTCTTAACACAGAGCTGGTTACCTTCCCCTTAGGAATGTGTTTTGTGAGAGCCAGAGGCAGTGGGATAACACCAGGACCTGCTCACTTCCTCTTTCAGGGAGCCCTGAACAAACCCCAGAGCAGAAGTGGTTGCGAGTCATTAAGACCATCAAAGAAACATGAAGAAGAGAGGTGATGGGTGCCCAGCTTGCTGCCAAGCTTGTCTAGCAGTCAAATTGCCCCTAAGCCCCCACCATCCAGCCCCCAGGGATTGGAGGCACATTGCTGAGGGATCGCCAAGAAGAGTAGGCCCAGGAAAGATGTTCTTTCTCCTCCAAAGAAACAAAACTAATCAACATGATCTGCAGACCTGGGCTGGATTCAGCGTATCTTACTGGATACGCTGCTGGCCCATTCTCGCCTTGCCCTGCAATGCTAATAACCCTCAAAAGAGCCCTAAAAACCCATTGCAGTTCTGTTAGAGATAGCGTGTGCCCTTAGAAGAGCTGTGACCAGGGGATGTCACAGCACAGCCATTACTTACTGGCATCTTCAGCTGGTTCAGCTCCACCCTGCCCTGAAAAATATACTTTTCACAGTAGAAAAAGTAGATCTGTAAATAAATCCACTCTTGTGAGAGTCCACCTGGAGTACTGAGTGCAGTTCTGTAATCCTCAGCATAAGGATATGGAACCGTGGGAATGTTTCCAGAGGAGGCTACAAGGATGATCAGAGGAATGGAGCAGCTCTACTATGGAGACAGGCTGAGAGAGTTAGAGTTCAGCCTGAGGAAGAGAAGGCTCTGGGGAGACCTTAGATCAACCTTCCACTACCTGAGGGGGCTACAGGATAGCAGAAGAGGGACTTTTTACAAGGATGTGTAGTGATAGGGTAAGGTGGTACAACCTTAAATTGGAGGGGGGAAGAT
>WAAB01019552.1:51501-67476 GCA_013389865.1 Piaya cayana | reverse complement strand
ATTACATTCTGCATATCAGGTATCGCTCATGCAAAACATCGAAAAAATACAGGCATCAGAGTACTCATCCCAATATTTGTTCTATAAACAGAAAAGCTGCATCTTCATTATGAATCACGGAATCATAGAATCACCAGGTTGGAAAAGACCCATCAGATCATCGAGTCCAACCATTCCAACCATGACATTGAACTGGATCATCAGTAAATATCTGAAGCAGTTTTTCAGGTTACCTTAATAACACCGACGTGGTTTTATCTTCTGAAGGCGTTTCACAGCACATGACCTGGATTTCTCTAAGAAACTGCACCAGAAGATAGACTGCAGGAACATCCCCAGTGAACTCCGTCTGCAAATGAACATAGACATAGTGCAATGTAAAGTTACATAAGTGTGTGCGCTGCAAATTCCCATATTAGCTGTTTTACTTTATAGATCTCCTATTAGTGCACGCTTTTTATTCCTATATTCCTCCCAAGTGGCCAGTCCCATTTTCTACATTACGTAAACATCCTTCTTCCATTTCAGGTTTTGGAGAAGCTCATTGCTCATCCGTGAAGCTCTCCTGTCTCCTTCGCTTGGTTTCTTACTCTTAGAGATCCATCGATCCTGAGCTTGGAGGACTGAAATTAAGACACATCTGATGTAAGACACATACTAATGAAATTGAGTTATAATGACATTCCACATTTCATAGAATCATTAAGTTGGAAAAGAGCTTAGAGATCATCAGCTCCAACTGTACCTGTCTACTACTAAATCATGTCCCGAAGCACCTCATCTATCCATTTTTTAAACACCTCCAGGGATGGTGTCTCAACCATCTCCCTGGGCATCTGTTCCAGGGCTTGATAACCCTTTTCATGAAGNAAAGCGTTCGTCCAGGAAAAAAAAATTCTTCCAGTAACAAAAATATCTTTTATCTTAAGTGTGTGTATTTTGTTGTCATTCTAGATTGTGACCTGATAATGCAACTAAATCTATGGACTATATGCGACATTTTTACAAAGAAGTATACAAAGTGAAAGAGAACATACAACACTGCAATGCAGCATTCTGTGTGCTATCAAAACTGACAGAAATAAGCAAGTTACAGCAAGTCAGAACATGTGTCTTGAGCACACAGGATATTTGTTTCATACTGACCCAGGAGAAAATTGTTAAGAGGGGAAGATTATTTTAATTAAAACAGTCATAATTACTCTTTGGAATGCTGCCTTGGCCTATGCGTCCTAGAATAGTTTATCAAAAACAATACAATCTCTTAAATACTGAAATGCCTTATTATCCCAGCCTATTAACTGCATTGCAAATTTCCTCAGATAACTGAAGTCTTGATTATCTTGAAGACATTCTGTCTCATCAATTTTTACCCTTGTTACAGATATCAAGACTTTAGGAAAGAAGAAAATGCATTGTGCTTTAGGAAAGGTTAAACTTAAGTTTTCTCTTGATTAAAAATAAGTGCTTACTTCTGTTTAGATGGAGTTCAATAGTCTAGTACACCCAGCTTTGCAAACCACTGTCTTGGATTTTACATACAGATACAAAATTAGATGAGAACATGACTGTGTCCAAAAAGTAGAGGGTCAAAAAGTTATGGAGAGCATTCTTGGGGTGTACTTTCACTAACCTTGTGATTTGATTAAAAAATGTTTTAATACTCAATCATCTAAGATACTTACTTCCTTATTTTAAAGGAAAATGAAAGAACAAATCAGAAAAAAATAATTCTTGAGATGGTGAAGACTTTTTTCTTCAAGGCTGCAGGAACGGGCAGTTAAAGGCTAGGCTCTGGTTTCCAGAACCTAGGCAACTCTACCAATTTCTAGTAAATATATTCCCTGTTATACTACCATAAATCCAGAGTAACTCAATCGATTGCTGTTGTAAGCCAACCCACGTGAGGTCAGATGTGTGAGCAATAGGTCTCTAAACAATCCTTTAGTGGAAAGGTAATGAAATAATTTTGTAAATTGTTCCCATTCAATTCTGGATCAATTGAACATAGCCACTTAGCATTGTTTATGTATTTTTTTATCAGAGAACACTGGCATAAAGTAGTGCATTTGGAAGTTACTGTTCCTAAAAACCTAAAACCAATAATTCTGTAAGCAACATCACTAGTAACCTCCGTATAATAAAATTCTATAGAGTACGTTCACACAAATTCAGGTTTGATTTATTGTTCCATAATAGTTACAGCTTGTTAGAAGGACTTTTACAAGAAAAATAATTTGTTTTCAAGGGCTCCCACCAATGACCCATAAGTCACACTACCTTACAAAGCTTGTGATCAAGAGATGCATGAGAAGTGGTCAGAGGGAGTAGCGAGTGATACAGCCTATTAAGGTAATTCTATGTCTATGATTTAAGAGTTGTCATTGATGCACTAGAATATTGAATATCATTGTTAAAGTTACATAGTTAAAGGTATAAACAGTAGTTGCTAAGTCTTTACTTCATATAGCATAAACTTTAATGGAAATGTTTAAGCCCTGTATATGTATTGCCAGGATCTAGATATTGAACTGAATTACTGACATAAAATTGATCCATGTAATTGCTCCCTGAGAGGTTCACCTGAGAAGTTGCCTTTACTTACCACTCTTAGCATTGTCTTCAAAGGCTTTTGATTTAATACTGATTGGAATAGACAAAAATACATTTAAGAACCCAAAGGGTTATTCATTGTTTTAAATCAGAAATGCGTCAAACACTTGCACTCCCTTGATCCTATCATTTTATACTTCATAAGGGATCCCTTTTCAGAAGGGTTTATGTGTCCCGACATATTCGGAAATATTCCTTGACAGGACAAATTCTTTGAGGACATAAATCAAAACTACAGCTGCTCCCCTAAAAGCTGTCAGTGATAATAGCATCAGAAATTGGATTAAGTAAGTCCTGTTGAGAGACAGTATGTCCATTTCTACATTCAACACACACACAAATTTTAGAGAAACATTTTTCAAGAGTGTGGGAAAGAGACAGTAAGGAGGTATCATTATGCTTTTCAGCATACAGGAACTTTTCCTTGAGCAGAACTCCTCTTGTTTTGTGTAAATCTGAGAGTGCTTCTTTGAATACTGTAAGCATAAACCCTAACATATTCTAGAATAGCATGGATAAAACTTAACTATGATTTCACCTAAGAACAGACAGGACACACATACCCATTTGCTCCAAAACCAACAATCTGTGGTATAACAACAAAGGAGAATGAATTTTACACAAAAGTTATAAACTTGTAACTTGGGATTTCCAGGTGACAATATGGTTTGGCTCCATCCAGCTGTAGTGTTTTTCACTTTATAGAGAAATGTATTAAGTATGTAGCAGTTATTTATACTTATGTACATTGAAGGGGGGAAAGTGTTGAAACCTAAACAGAAAATACTAGACTAGGGTTGAGTTTATTCCCTTTAGTTTCATAGTAAAGGTCATTGTTACATTAGTTTCAGTGTGAACTGATTCTTCAACTATTTCTCGGTACCTTTGGCAACTACACCCCCACTATTGTGACTAACACTGGATTGGTCATTTCCCATCAGATTTTCCATTTTTACCTTGTAAGATCCTATTTATGCAAGAAGAAAAAACCTAGGGGGGAATTCTGCTCTGATTTGTCTCATCAGAGGTGCTTGATTCACCTTCCCTGGAGGTGTTTAAGGTGCAGGTGGATGAGGTACTGAAGGGTATGGTTTAGAGATTGGTGGGAATGGTTGGACTTGATGATCCGATGGGTCTCTTCCAACCTGGTGATTCTATGATTCTATGATCATGAGAAGCTTGTTTATATGATCTATTACCACATTTCTATATATTTCTATTTGCTTTCTCAGAGCATTATAGACATAGCAGATAATAAAATAGATTATTATCACAGATATTTAAATATCAAAATCTGAACATCAACCATAGCTAGGGAATACAAGTGGTGTGGTCTCTGTACCCATGACTAATAGGTTACAGGATACACTTGGCTTTCTGCTCTTACAGCTACCTAGGAAGAGATGGTTGTGCTGCACATGGACCATGCAGTTTGCGTTGCTTGTTAGATTTAACTTTGAATTTTCCCTATGCCCTTACAATGACTGGCCTCAGTGTACAACATTGATGATCCAGTGATGGGCACGGAACAGGCTGCCCAGGGAGGGGGTTGATTCACCTTCCCTGGAGGTGTTTAAGGCACAGGTGGATGAGGTGCTGAAGGACATGCTTTGGTGTTTGATAGGAATAGTTGGACTCGATGATCCAGTGTGTCTCTTCCAACCTGGTGATTCTATGATTCTATGATGTTATTACTGAGCTCCATTCTGAAAGAGTTGTGTGAAGGGGACTGCAAAGTCCTTTAGTCACCTCTCTATCACCCTTCCCCTCAGTTAGCAATGGGTAGCAAAATGTCCATCATGCACCATAACAGCTGCTCCAGCCCCTTCTCCCATTCTCTCCTCTCAGCAGATGCCTCTGGGAAGTATTTATGCCTAAAGCTGATTGCCTCTGCACTAGAAGTAATTTTGCTTGTGTTAAGGAATCTGCTCTGCTCTTCTAAGATAAAAAAACCAGACATCAGACATACATTTGCAAAAAATAACCATGATCTCTGTAATATTTCTAGCACACACCACTTAGCTGCAAGTTTTAGGTTAAAAATAAAAAAAAAAGAATTTTTAAAGATAAAATATCCTTTACGCTTTTATTTGTTTAATATTTTTCAGAATGTATGAAGTCAGGAGGATGAAACAGATTGTTATCCTTAGCTATGATGTATGCTTTAGGCTCAGAATCGGCAAGTTGATAAAGCAGCTATTTCTGAGCACATGGACTATCCGAATTCTATCTGATATCTTCAGGGTCACAAACCAAATGCTTATTTGTTGCCCAAATGGAGATTCATTATTCTGACTGAAGCAAACAGGATTACTTGTTTATCAATTCAAAAGTAATCTATTTTTTTTTATTTACCAATATATTACATTGCTGAGCAAAAAATTATCTTTCCTTTGTTTATACGCCTCACTATTTAAGAGGATTATTATTGTAGAATAATTATCTTGCTTTAATTACCAAGAGGAGAACCACATCATTTTATTAATTTTAGGATTTGTGCCAAGTTGGAAACAGAATGTAAAACACAGAATCAGTCAGTGGCTGACAGCAGCTTTGTTAACGCTCCTGCAAAATCTTTATTGGGGAAAAAAAAGAAGCCAAGACTAGATGTTGAAGATGAATATATATTTTTTTTAAAATAACTCAAGCAGTCTCAGCAAACAATGCGAACATGCATTTTTGTGCTGTACAAACCCGAGGCACGAAATGCGTGCACATCTTTTCTTGATTACTAAGAAGCCAAAGTGACAAATTATTTCAGTGGATTAGAGGCAGGGGTAGTGCTGCGGAGTGCATTGCCCAGAGCGAAAGGCGGGAGTGCAGCCAGCCCACACACGGCGGCTGAGTCAATTTTTGCCCATTTCAGACTCCAGAAGGAACAAGCCAACTTCAGCAGCCCTCAAGAAATAGCTATGATTAAGTTAATGCTGATTGCCAGCACCTGCCAAAGCGGTTAAACAAACACACTAGTCGTACTAATCCTTCGACTTGTCTTTTTCAGGTGGTGTTTGTATAATCTAGGAAAGATGGGTCTCATCCTTCATCCGATTCTGTTCAGACCACCTTCTCCTCTGGCATTCAAATTGATGCAGTGTCCTCTTTAATATTTCTCTATTGACACCCATAGGATATTTCTCTATTGGCACCCATTGGAGAAAAGAAGGCTGAGGGGAGACCTTATTGCTCTCTACAACTACCTGAAAGGAGGTTCTGGAGAGGAGGGAGCTGGGCTCTTCTCCCTAGTGACACGGGACAGGACAAAAGGGAATGGCCTCAAGCTCCGCCAGGGGAGGTTCAGGCTCAACATAAGGAAAAAATTCTTCACTGAAAGAGTCATTAGGCATTGGAATGATCTGCCCAGGGAGGGGGTTGAGTCACCTTCCCTGGAGGTGTTTAAGGGACAGGTGGATGAGGTGCTAATAGGCATGATTTAGAGATTGGTTGGAATGGTTGGACTCAATGATCCAGTAGGTCTCTTCCAATCTGGTGATTCTATGATTCTATGATAAATAGCGGCCAAAACCAAATTCTAAACAACAGGGACTACAGTTAATACGCATATTTATTCAACTGCTAACCAAATAAGTCTCCATTACTATTGTTTTTAAAAAGAATATCTATTAAGCAGAAAACAAGCTACTAACTCAAACGATTCATAGAATCATAGAATGCTTTGGCTGGAAGGAACCTTTAAAACTCATCTATTCCTACCTGCAGGAACAGGGACATCTGTAATTAGATCAGTATATAGCAGCATCCCAATTATATTTCTTTCAACATATAAAAATTAATGGGCATAAAGACTTGGAATCTTGAACAAAACATGCTTTATCTCCTCCATTATTCTTTCTTGGCCTGGTTGTTTTATTTAAGTTTTTCTCAATCACATGTGTTTTGAAGGGCACGTAGAATTCAGGATTGATGTCTGTCTTTCTCCCTGTTTCATAAAACACTGTAGACAACCTCCAGAAGACAGCATTTGACTGGCTTCCTAAATCCTAGCAGTTCCATTTCTGCTGTCTGACTCTGAGGAATTGATGTAACTGCATCTATCTTCAAAAAGAAAGGCATTAAACCCCAGTATTTTTTAAAACCTATTTGTAGTCACCTTCTGAACATCATCTTTTCCTGTTGTATTATATACTCAAAGGAATGATCTATTAGGTCAAAGACAAAACAGTTGACTTCTTTTTTTTTTATTTTTGGCTTCAGCTCAAACCCTTTCAGCCCCAAGAAGTCCATCAAAGAGGGCTGGACTCGCTCAGGTTTAAAAGGCAACTGCTTAAAAGACATTGGCACTTATTGCTGCAGGCTTTTGTTTTTAAGCCATTTATGCCTTTCCCAAACCTCCAGTTCTTTTTTAAAGTGCACAACAAATCACTTTAATTAGAAGCTACGAGATCATCTTCTCCAAAAGATGAAAATATCCTTTAAAATATGAGAAATAGTAGTGGTGTACTCATAACATAGTGGAGTATTCATACTCATAACACTCATAACATCCTCCAAAACAGTCTACTCCCTCTTTTTTTCCCAGAGCCATCTAATATCTGTGTTCAGCTAAACACATGAACTTGATTATCTTTAGCAGCTGTAAATGTTGAGATAAATGTTTATCTTGCACTCAGAAAACTAAGGAAAAATTAGAAAGTTTTAAATTCCCTGTTACGGTAGATACGTGACTGACTCAAAGTTAACAGTTTGGTTTTTTAAAAGATATTTTCCTTAGTTATTGCTTGTGTTCATTTATTTGTTACTTATGATTGCCAACTGCTGGCATTGATTTGTATATGTGATATAGTAAGAAAGAAGAAACAGAAGCATTTTTTTCTCGTTAAAGAAAATGTAGTATGTGATCTTTGTAGAGAGATAGAGAATTAAGAATTTGTAATTCAAGGCCTCCTAAATTTGATGGTGTAAGTTAAAATCACCTTTATACTCCTAATACAGTCCTTGTAGATATCACATTCTGGGAAAGTCTGTTTAGTAGTAATCAAGCAAACCAAAGGTATAATGGAGAGAGCTGAACAAATAATTCACACTGAATAATTTACTCGAACCCCCTCTCAATTCTTTGAATTTTGTTTATTCAGAAATACCCAATATATATAATATCTAACTGTATACATCAAAAGTTCACCGAGTGTATCTGATTTGAAAAATCAAACTCATAGAGCTAAACTACAATTGATTGCATAAGCTCTGTATAAATTTTTTTCTGATTCTCCAATAAATCAGGGAAATGGTGTAACAACTGTCATTAAATCAGAATTAAAACCCGGTACCTAAAAGTAAGGAGCTCTAGAACAAAACATGTTGCCTCTTCTTTGGACAGTGATGTCTTTAACCAAGAACATCACCCTTGAAGAAATGGGAAACACATTTACTGGTCCAAGAATTTGATTTGGTACTCTCCGGCCACACAGGTGTCTATTGGTTTTGTTCAAGTGCATTTACGTTTCTCTTTGAGTCGAGTAGAGTAGAATATTGCAGTTGGAAGGGACTTACAATGATCACCTAGTCCATATGTATTTAAATACCCTTGTGCCAGCTTGTGAGGAGGAAGAGGGAACACAATTTTCCTGCCATATATGAAGCAGCTGTTATCTAGCTCTTTTAAGGAAGCCCATTATTTCATTCACTTTACTGGTATAAACTTTTTCTTAGCAGTTTTGTTATGAAGTACAGTTAATTGTGTAGTGTGAAACATTCAGTTTCTTAATTAATTATGTAACATCTATATTTAAGACCAATTCTTTTTTTTAAAAAGATGACCTTACAGTTAAATCCAGCAATATCTGCTGTAGAGGAGGGGCTCTCATTTCCTAAATGTGGTTAAATTTATCTTAAGTTTTCTCTCATTGAGATATATCTAGACAGTTGTCAAAGCAATCCTTCATCTTGCATGAGTATCTACAAGCTACCTTCAATGCAGAAGAGGAAGAAGTCTTGTCCATGTTCAGAGCTGGATTTTAAGCTTATACTCTCTCTACCTCAATGACTATATTGCTGTTGGTAAAGAGTCTAAAGTTGTATCGGGTCGTGCAAGTAAGTGACTTCTACTCACCCATTTAATTGCTGTACGAACAAAAATATGTGGGTTTAATATCTTGGCTAGCATCGAGGTCTTGTTCTAAAATAATAATTTTTGAGCATCATTGCATCTTTCTCCTACAGAAAATTTTATGGGTTGTTTAATTCCATAGAAAGGCAAAACTTGATGGATCTTTTCTGAGTGTCCCAAACTGATGTCCTGTGGCAAGTCATTGAGCTATGAATCAGCTTTTAAGATTCATTGTCTGAAATTCTAGAGGTAAGGCCCAAATTTGCTTATGGTTAAGGCTAACTCTCCTCCTCCCACCTCCCTTTTACACTTAGTAAATCATATAGAAATGGATTTGCTAGAACAGTATGAAATGAAAAGATCAGAAAATCAAGCAGCACCATTAAACACTGAAACTTAAATTCTGAAAGCAGAGAACATTTTCAAATGACTACATTGTTCCCTTTACCTAGTGGTATCAAAATGGATGCTAGCACTCAGCTGTTCAAAATACTGAGCTATTCAACACAGAAAACCAAAAGATAAGGTTCCTATAGTCCTCATTAAAGCTTTAGAATCCTAACAGGATGTTCTAAATGATGTAGAAATAAAAAAATAGAAGCTACCAACCATCTGGAGTAGAAGCCATGCAGAGAAAACCTTACAGTCACATTGGATCATAGTTAGATTATTGTCTTTAGCCTTTTTATCTTTGGAAATACTGTAATTTTGTTTATTTTAACAAAATATATAATAAAAATTAAAGAGTAGAAAAAATTTCATAGAGAGCACTGTCATCATTAGGATTTTATGTAGTATCCTTTTCTTATTAATCTTTTTTTTTTAAAAAAATTTCTCTTCTTTTTAAAAAAACTGTATTTATTTTACCCGGTTCAGCACTATTAGGTTCATTATCTAACAAACCCCACCAAATTAATTCCTAAAACTAGGCTTTAAATTTCAATTTGGAGATCAGATTGAAATCAACTCTGAAAATTCACCCTATGAAATTTCTCATTAGCAGCGTTACTTAACTTTAGAATCAATCTTGTTGCAGTTTCACCTCGAGACTTCTGTTGGGCGACAAGTCATATTTAAAAGTAAAGGACTAATAACCGTGTAATCTGGGACCCATTTCCTCTTCTGTCACAGGTTTTCTGGGCAATCACTTATAGTCGTTCAGGCCCAACCTGATGAAAGGAGCTGTGGAGCATTTCCCGCGGGATTCAATCACAGTATCATTTTACTGGCACATATAAAATGGGGAAAATAAACACTACCTCTAAGACAAGTTGTAAACATTCATTAAATATTTTGAATTGTTATCAGATTCCTAACATAAAAAATACTATAGAAGTGATTTTAATATGTAATGTGCAACATAAGTTGGGTGGTTGTTTTGATTTGTGGTTTTATTTTATTTTATTTTATTTATGGATAAGAAGTCCTAATAGAGCCAATAAAGTCATCCTTTCCCTGGAAATTTTAGTTTCTCTGCCAAGATACATCATGCCCTTTGCCCTTTCCTAGAGTAAAGAGTGACAGTGAGACACAAGAAACTATGCAATAAACACACATTGCTGCTTCTTTCCTGTCCAGCTTTTAAAACCAAACTAGTGAGAAATACATTTGACTTGATCACAGTGAATTCATCTACTATCCAAACAATTAGACTACTAATAAAATGACACAGAAAAGCAATACAATGAGATTAAATAACTTCTTTTTTTTTTGATATTCAAGATGCAAAGTTGCCCTAACATTGACCGTGGTCTTAGTTCAAACTTTCTGAGTCTTTTAATTTTTGCTTTGTGTATACTCAGTGCCAATTTGTCCAATTTTGCATGCATTTGAAAAGCTTTCCACTGATCAAACTTTGTGTTGGGAGGTAAGACAGTAGTTGTGGAGCTAGACACCCCTAACAATACATATATATTTTTTTTCTGTTAAATAAAACTGACAGGTCTCCAGGCAAAGCATTTCAAGGCTGATTTCTGCAATACTGAACTGCAATTCTTCGAGAAAGTTTCCTAAGGCTTACAGTATATTCATGCATCCATGGAAAGAGTGATCAAAATAAAATATTGCTTTAAGCTGTATGAACCCAAAAAGTATTTCCTGAAATTTCGTTACTGAAATGTGCTCCATGGAAGAATACTTGAGAAAAAAAAAAAACAACAAACCATGATGCTTTGCTAAGTGCCAAACAATTGAGATGTGGACACAGTGATTATGTTGTGCATAAGGAAAGGCTTTATCACAATGAAATAATTGAAAATTAGTTCTCTGGGTACTCAGGGCACTGTCCTCTGTTCTGTTGTGCTGCTTTCACACCAGTGTAACTGCAGGGTAGTCAAAGGACCCACATAAAATGGAGAGTGTGGAAACCACGGTGTTTTCGGAGACCTTTGCAACTCGATGTCAGTTGCAGTTTCATCATCGCCCGAACCTACAGCCATCAAAGCCAGTTCAGCCGTGTTCTCAGTTCCCAGAAGTGATGGAGAGCACAATGTTTGACCCAGTACCGAGGAGTTACTTTGAATAAAGCTTCCTAATCTCAGCAATACATTTGAGGCACTTGTTTAATCGATGCCTCAACTGAATCCATTAAGACCCCAAGCCCTGTGAGAAGACTCAGATGTGGTATGATATTACCATGCTTGAGAAGTCAAGGAAGCGTTCTCTGTTTTCTCCACAGAGCACAAGAAAAGGAATTTGCAGAAATTCACTAACAATAGTATGTGCGCTGCTTCCTCTGTCATAAACATTGTTTTTACCGTTTTGTTTTCAGATAGCAGAGGAAAGCCCAGCTGGGAGATAGGCAGGGAGTCAAACAGAGGAACAGAGATCCCTGGAGGCTCAGTGATGTTCAGGCAGATGGGGGAGGAGGGAAGAGAGAAAACGAGCAGATGGGAGGGGGGAAGAGACCAGAAGCAGAACAGATGTGGGGGTGGGAGGGGGCTAATTTTGGTTGAAGACAATGGAGGACAAATACGAATTAAATTTGTAATTTATATTAAGAATCTTCCTTTTCCCCCAAACATGCACAAACAAGACACAACAGTGATTTACACTAAAGAAAAGTTTGAAATGCCTGCAGAACATAAAAGATAGAGCAAAATGACATCACTCTTACTTGAGGAAGCTCTAGAAAGTGGAGGGGTCTCTAAGAGTTTCTCAACCATGAAGTTTTGTCCCTAAAAAAAAATGGAAACTGAGGATTTCTGCCTGTACTGTCTTCCACGACACAAAGTACACATTGCAAAACATACGCAGTAGCAAAACAATAAAAAGGAGACTTATGCATGCTGTTAATGAACGGATCTTTGAATTTCCTGAATTTAAGGGCAGTAATAAAAAAAAAAAAATTAGTTACTGAGCCATAAGTGAGTTGCATACGGGTCTTCCCTAAATAAAAAATAAAAAGATGTAAGCCACGTCCAAGAGCAGAACATTTTCATATGAAACCACCCTCTATATTCTGTCTAGGCCTGTACTTTAAAGTTGTATTTCACTGCTCTGCTTCCTGGCAGGGTGTGTAGGTTGTGAGTGAAGCCTGACTGAGAATGCTGCAGCTGAAAGTTAATTAGTGTGTTGGCAAGCTGTCAGCTAGACTTTTGTCTGTTTGCTTTTCATACAGAAATGAACGAGAGTGGATTCCAGAGGTGTCTGAGTACAATTAAGTATCTCAGTCTCTAAAATAAATATTTTATATTGCTGCGTGCTTTTAGGAATCAGTCTGAATGCGTTCGTGGATGGTGTTTTCTACTAATATCCTTAAATGTAAATATATGTAAGTAGGTACAAAAGATGTAGTGTAATTGCATCTGTTTGGTGGAGCATAAAGAACCAGATTCTGCGTTTCAACACAAAATAATTCTGTACAATCTTCAAACCTGCCCCGGGTTCGTAGCGGAATACCAGAGATCAGATTCTGGCCCAGATTAATTGGTCCTGACTTAGTTGGTGGTTATATAGCAGCTGAGTCTGTGTAGGTTGTTAAAAGAAAATTTCCCAATTCCGTGTTGAAAAACTTCTAGAAATCTTGGAATATGAAACAGTCTATATCCAGTGATAGACTTTCCTGCACAGCAATGACTAGGTATGTGACTGAAGGATGGCTAGAATTCCCAGCCCAAAATTAAAATGAGAAGCATGGAATGGGTGCAGCAGGGGGAAAAAAAAGAGGGCTGAAGGGGTATTAGAGAATGGAAACCTTGCTTCAGGGCTCAGACAATGTTTGGGAACCCAGACAAGGAATTTCCAACTTCCTCAAAATGAGCAGTAGTACCTAATATACATATTTTAGCCTTTTTAATATTATACACTTATTTTTTTAATAAAGTTTCCAAACTTTATGAAACCCTTCAGCAAAGAAAGTCGCTGAAACATCTCTGCACGGGGAACTCATGCTCTCTTGGGTGCAGTTGTCCTCTCTTACTCTTTGCTTAGCTGGCTTGTGGGTTAGCACAGTGACCACACACAATGTTGGTCCCTTCCTAAATCCCATTTCTGCTTTGTTTTGAAGTTCAGTGAGAAAGTGCCAGCACAGAGCCTTCCTAGGTTGTCTCTAGCTTTTACCTGAAGAAGAAAGGCTCCCTTGTGCCTTCATCAGTACACACAAGTGTGAAATTTAGAGTATTAGTTTATATATTTTTAGAAAGGATGTAAACTATTTGGAATAGAAATGGTTCCCAAGAGCTCGCGTATAACCCACAAGGAGTCATATTCATCCCTAACCCACTAATCCTGCAGTTTTGATGGCTTAAAAGCCTCCTACTTCAGTATTCTTTGTGTCTGGATCCCCAGCTGGTCCTTAATTGTTTCTCTTCTATATTTATGCATACTCCAGACCACGTGTCGGTATACAGTGTCTTTATCACAAATTGATTTAAATCTGTCCGGCTCCAACTCTCAGAATCCATCAGCATAAAGCAAAGTATTTATTTCCTGCCCATCATGCGATAGCGCTGAAGCAGTCATGACTTCCAAGATCCAAAACGCACCAGCACATAAATTAGTAAGTGCAATTTATGAGAACAGATTCATAACAAGAACATTTCTAGCAGCATTGTATTAAACAGGAATGTTTAAGTCACAGCAGCTTGTCCCTCCAGATTGTCAGTCATTTTCAATTACAATAAGAAGAAATGAAAGCAATTTAAGTAAATAGAGGAGTTGCATTGTCTCAGTCTTCTGTTTTAACAGATGTTGCCAAGGTAGAAATGGTGCCAGCTAAGAATTGGTTAAGTTTTGTTAGTTTGCCTTAGCTGACCTCAAACCACAAGTTTCTGTGATCACAGAAACAAAGAGAGAGACTATTGTTAATGTCATTGAGCTTTCCAGGGAGTCCTAAAGAGAGTCCTGTTGTCTTTTATAAACACCTGGAAGATCTAATCCAGGTGCCACAGGAGAGGCAGGTTATCTTCATTATGGGATTGAAGGAGGGAGCTTGTAACAGCCTGCGGGATTTATGCTGCTCAAAATAAAAGTTACGGCATACTTTTTGGTGTAAGCACCCTGTTAGAACATGTTTCGTCTCGAGTTTAAAGCCCATTAGTCTTGCGAAAAAGCTGGAAATTACAGTCCATGTCATCTAGCTGGCACGAAGCACAAACTGCTCAGCAAAGCTGCTGAAATTCTGATCTAGACTAAGGTTGTGAATGGCACATGGACAGTCTTAGCAGTTTGTCCCTTCTGGTAGCTGCCATCATCAACTGCTCTCCCCTTTTTTTCTTCCCTAGTGATCGATTTGGCAGCATGCGGTGTATTTTTTTTTGCCTCTACTCAGCTGCAAAGGTAGAGGTGCAGTGTGAAATAGTACAGCAAAGGTTAAAGACAATGTGTTTGCCCTTTAAGAGAGAAATGCTACCAAATAATAGGGCCGCTTTATCAATGTGCAGGCTTGGAAACAGCTGAAAGATGCTCTTTAGAGATTTCTCTGCTCTTATCCCTGGCTGTGCACCCCAGTTTGCTAGCGCCTGGGAGCTGCTGCCTGAAGTTACGTGTGGACAGCTCTGCAGCCTTTGCAAGGACTCCTTGCACCCTGAGAATCCACTCGTGAATGTCTTGGACACCGTGTCCCAGACACCTCGCATGCAAAAAAATATAAGGAGAATCAGAAAGCATCTGATGCAGAGATACACCAATGTCTTGCATATGTCTCTACCAGCCTCAAAGCGAGTTCAGGTTCCCAGCCTGGCCCTTGCTTCTGATCCCTGCTGGGGACCTGCTGTCATCCCACCTGCCAGATACTTTTCTCCCCTTCCCTACCTACACTTAAGGCATCAGTGATTTCTGTTCTGCCTGAAGACATCCCCAGACAGCCCTGCCCACAGCCCCGTGATGGGACAGCAAAGACAATAGAGGCCAGAAAAAGAAAGCTCTTGCCTGAAATTCAGAGCAGCCAACGGCTCATTGGACTCAGGCACAAACAAGAACACTGTTAACATGCCAGCAAGGAATAAAAAGGACCAAATACCAGAATGTGCAGGACTGACTACTTAATACCCCTTCTCACCAGAAAAAATTCTCCCAAAGACCCCTGCGTTGTGCAAGGGTGAACACACAGCGGCTTTCCCCTTTCAACTGCTTTCCTCATCCCATTCCAAGTGTTTCTTTGCTCTGTGTATCCCGGGGAGGTGGACTATGCTTTGAGAATGATGTTGAGAACATGATGCTCAGAAAAGCTGAATTTTTATTTTGTTACTATTGCACACAAAATCTAAGAACAATTTATATGGTAGATAACTTACAATGCCTAGAAAGCACCACAACATGTCATATTCCCCATATTCTTTTGTTAATAAGCTCATTCTTGTCAAAACACATTTGCAAGTTGCTCTGGGCCATCACTGGGACTCGTTGCTCTGCAGAATGAAACACCTTAGACTGAAACCTTCCAGATGCTCTCAGAAAAGCAAATAAAACAGTTCAGGTCAAGACAAATCAGAGGAAGGAATCAATGGGAAAGAAGATGGAAAAGAGTCATTGATCCTGAAACTCACACAATAAAATTTGTAATAGCTTGTCCCAAGTAAAGAGAAAGACTGTTTTAACAACTTCTTTTCCCCTTCCTCTGTCACCTTTACACAGACAATGTAGAAAAAGAAAGGCTTGTGGGTAGATGATGATAAGTTCTTTAAATTTCACACAGGTATAGTCGCAAATCACCACATATAATTATTTTATTTCTTAGTGTTGATAAAATCTTTGAATTTTTGAGAATACAGTGGGGTTAGGCTTATCATGTTTTTCCCATATTTGTTATTTTAATACCAAGAGCCTTTGTTGTCACATTTAGGCCAGACCTTTCTATC
>WAAB01019552.1:10855-50887 GCA_013389865.1 Piaya cayana | reverse complement strand
TGCTCTTTAGAGATTTCTCTGCTCTTATCCCTGGCTGTGCACCCCAGTTTGCTAGCGCCTGGGAGCTGCTGCCTGAAGTTACGTGTGGACAGCTCTGCAGCCTTTGCAAGGACTCCTTGCATCCTGAGAATCCACTCGTGAATGTCTTGGACACCGTGTCCCAGACACCTCGCATGCAAAAAAATATAAGGAGGATCAGAAAGCATCTGATGCAGAGATACACAAATGTCTTGCATATGTCTCTACCAGCCTCAAAGCGAGTTCAGGTTCCCAGCCTGGCCCTTGCTTCTGATCCCTGCTGGGGACCTGCTGTCATCCCACCTGCCAGATACTTTTCTCCCCTTCCCTACCTACACTTAAGGCATCAGTGATTTCTGTTCTGCCTGAAGACATCCCCAGACAGCCCTGCCCATGGCCCCGTGATGGGACAGCAAAGACAATAGAGGCCAGAAAAAGAAAGCTCTTGCCTGAAATTCAGAGCAGCCAATGACTCATTGGACTCAGGCACAAACAAGAACACTGTTAACATGCCAGCAAGGAATAAAAAGGACCAAATACCAGAATGTGCAGGACTGACTACTTAATACCCCTTCTCACCAGAAAAAATTCTCCCAAAGACCCCTGCGTTGTGCAAGGGTGAACACACAGCGGCTTTCCCCTTTCAACTGCTTTCCTCATCCCATTCCAAGTGTTTCTTTGCTCTGTGTATCCCGGGGAGGTGGACTACGCTTCGAGAATGATGTTGAGAACATGATGCTCAGAAAAGCTGAATTTTTATTTTGTTACTATTGCACACAAAATCTAAGAACAATTTATATGGTAGATAACTTACAATGCCTAGAAAGCACCACAACATGTCATATTCCCCATATTCTTTTGTTAATAAGCTCATTCTTGTCAAAACACATTTGCAAGTTGCTCTGGGCCATCACTGGGACTCGTTGCTCTGCAGAATGAAACACCTTAGACTGAAACCTTCCAGATGCTCTCAGAAAAGCAAATAAAACAGTTCAGGTCAAGACAAATCAGAGGAAGGAATCAATGGGAAAGAAGATGGAAAAGAGTCATTGATCCTGAAACTCACACAATAAAATTTGTAATAGCTTGTCCCAAGTAAAGAGAAAGACTGTTTTAACAACTTCTTTTCCCCTTCCTCTGTCACCTTTACACAGACAATGTAGAAAAAGAAAGGCTTGTGGGTAGATGATGATAAGTTCTTTAAATTTCACACAGGTATAGTCACAAATCACCACATATAACTATTTTNTGAGAATGATGTTGAGAACATGATGCTCAGAAAAGCTGAATTTTTATTTTGTTACTATTGCACACAAAATCTAAGAACAATTTATATGGTAGATAACTTACAATGCCTAGAAAGCACCACAACATGTCATATTCCCCATATTCTTTTGTTAATAAGCTCATTCTTGTCAAAACACATTTGCAAGTTGCTCTGGGCCATCACTGGGACTCGTTGCTCTGCACTAGGCTCTGCAGACTGAAATACCTTAGAATGAAACCTTCCAGGTGCTCTCAGAAAAGCAAACAAAACAGTTCAGGTCAAGACAAATCAGAGGAAGGAATCAATGGGAAAGAAGATGAAAGAGAGTCATTGATCCTGAAACTCACACAATAAAATTTGTAATAGCTTGTCCCAAGTAAAGAGAAAGACTGTTTTAACAACTTCTTTTCCCCTTCCTCTGTCACCTTTACACAGACAATGTAGAAAAAGAAAGGCTTGTGGGTAGATGATGATAAGTTCTTTAAATTTCACACAGGTATAGTCGCAAATCACCACATATAATTATTTTATTTCTTAGTGTTGATAAAATCTTTGAATTTTTGAGAATACAGTGGGGTTAGGCTTATCATGTTTTTCCCATATTTGTTATTTTAATACCAAGAGCCTTTGTTGTCACATTTAGGCCAGACCTTTCTATCAATGGCAGGTGGGACCACAGCTGGAATTAGAAAAGGAAAATCCATCAGATTATCAAAAGATACATAAGTATTCTTTACTTAGCATATTTAGCATTCAAAAAATACATTTTTGTGCTTTATTTACCTTTCTGTCAGAACAAATCAACAGCTTCTGTCCCAAAAACTCAGTGGGAAGCTGAAAAAAATATCATTGATCCCATTCTTCAAAGAGCCCACGTCACACAGGAACAGGAGAGGACTCTTGGATTTACTCTGCTGTTGGCAAATAAGAAGTGATTTTACACAATCAAATGAAACATCATAGTATGTACAGTCAATATAATTCTTTAAAACTTGCAGAGTCAAATTCCTCTTACAATTTTTTTTCTTTGCTTCATATTAGTATTTATGGATACTTGAATCACACCAGGGAAACATCTTGAAACTAGAATAATTGGTTGGAAAATTATGTTCAAATCATAAATCATAATCTTTTTGATCATTTACTTAAGAGAAATACGTTTTCAAATGCAAGGATTTCTTGAAGTAGCATGTATTGAGACATTGCTAAGGAGCTGACTGCTTGCTCGAGTTCAGATTTCAGCTTGTAAACACTCATGAATGAACCTTAGAATTTTGTTTTCATTGCCGCTCAGTACTGTCAATCTTTTAATTCTTCACAAAGTTCTAATTACTGGAAACACTTTTTGATGAATATCCCCAAGGCTTACAGTAAGCGAAAATCACTATTTAGAAAAAGCTAGTGAACGCAATCATCCCATTAAGGCATGACGGAAAAGCAGTGTTTTTCCTGTTTGTCCTTTGCTATCAGTTTGCTCATTGTAATAGCTCTTTTATCTCTGTCTGTATTTTATACTCACTATACTCTGTAGTGCTTTTGTACCCAATGGCACCAGATAAATCAATACTTCTGATGTTTGTTCTTGCCTTGATACGCGTTCGTAAATCCTATTACCATTCAGATTGGAGGGGAAAATATAATACACACCAGAATTAGTCAAATTAATATTTTATTTGTTTTATTTGCTTCTTATAGTGACTGATTCCATATTGGGTCTTTAGCCTTTATGATTGGTTAAATCAATTGACTTAAAAGTGTCCAAGACTCTGTCTGAAAGCTCTTTGTACTGCAAATTAAAATATAGTACACATATATTTTCCCAGTATCTGGCCGTCTATATTAGAGGGAAGATGCTAATAAGACACACCGAAGCACACACTTCCCCGTGTACATCAGAAAAAAAAGACAGATTTTCGATGAAAATTCATCGTATCTCCAGGAAAGCAGAATAATCAAGGTCTCTGCATAGCCTTCTGTAGAGACACACGGGGAGGCAGTGAGGCCCTCTTTTCCTTTCCAGAAGACTCAGCTGGATCCTGCACACAGGAACCACAGGATACTGCAGGCTGGATCCATCCAAATTCGTCTTCTATATCCTTTCATACGGAACTAGTGGAGAAGAAAGAGAATACACTGAAGATTAAAAACATCAAACACCGCTCTGTTATGGCAAGGGAAGGTTGCTGATACGAATTTATCATTATTGAGTGAAATGCAGTTCCAAGAAGAGAAAAAAAGCATTCTAAAATGGACGATTGCTCGAGGTCGTCTTCTTTCCTACAGATTTCTATAGATACTTAGTAAGCGTATACATCCAGTCACAACACTTTAGGCTGTGTTTGTAAAAAAATGAATTGACAGATGACAGTGCCATGACTTACCCTGGGGACTTCTACATGTTGAAAGCTCAAACCTTTTAATTTGAGTTTAATAATTTAACACGTTCATAATATTTTAGGTTTGGTTTACTGAACATAAGCACGGAACATATTTAAATGAAAATTTAATTTTTATTCACCTTGCAGGGGAGACAGAACATGTTTTTAATTGTCAACAATAAAAATAGAAAAGTTATAAGTAAGGAGAGTAATTAAGCAAGTGTTATTACAAAGAACTCATGGATTTATTTTTTTGCTGTACCCCAGTCAGACAGACTACTGTAATATCCAAAATTAATCTGAGTCTTGACTTCTTTAAGATTATAAATCAACTTTGTAATAGGATCTTCAGCATTGAAAGCTCATGTCTGCAAAATATAATCAAGATATTTAACTGAATCAGCTTTAAAGACATGAGGATTTTCATTTGAACAGTTTTCTGCTCATTTATCTGCATTAGCAAAATTAACATAGGTTGTTTCTCCATATTTATCTCCTATTTTCTGAAAGTATCTCTCAAGATTTACATGCTGTGGTTCTGCTCAAAAACTTGAGCTTCTTGAAAACCAGTCTAGCCCAGCTTCTAGGTATTTGCAATGTGGCGAATGTCGTCTTGAATTTGATGCTTGGGGTAAAACTTTGAAAAGTCACCGGAATTGTTTTGTGTATAAAGTACTTTGGGTTCTTTGCTCTGTATTTCATCTTCTGTTATTGGTAGAAACTATTGGTTTGTGGGTATTTTCCTTAAGATTATTTTTATTTATTCTTGTCCTTAGGATGCAGTCAAATCAACCTTTGCAGAACAGTATCTTATTTTCAATACTGTTCCTCTGAAGGTATTATTTGACCGAATTTTAACTCACTGATCTACCTTTCCTTAGAATTTAGGGACACTGAATTCCACATTGTGCCTCAAGGTCATATATTTTTAGATTTACTTGTTTTTCATTTCTATAAATCCTAGAAATGAGGAGGATTTTTCTTCCTCAACTTCTAAACAGTGAAACAACACTCTAAAGGAAGCTCCAGAACAAATCCCATCCTTAAAAGTTTTTAGATCAGCGTTTACAACTAATTACTGCTAAACTAAATAGTTCGTGATGCGGTATGCTAGAAATCATGCATCTCTTTTGTGGGTATCCAAGATGAGCCACATATGCATGATTTTTATTCAAGTTTCCTTCTGTCTAGTCAAATTATCAGATCATTATGACTTGCTTGCCTGTTTGGGCTCCCTTCCAACGCATTCTGCATTTGTATCCGTTATTCCCCTACTGGTCACTCATGCTGGAGTGTATTTTTAGTATTCCTTACTCTTCCTCTCATTTAACACTCCTCAAATATGCAAAACTCCGTTGCAAAGAGCAAGGGAATAAGCTCTTTTCTGTTATTCACAGTGGGCAGCACAGGAAATAACGAGCTTAAATTATAACAATGAAGATTTAAATTCGATAATATGGAATAAAAACAAAGTCAGAGAACACAAAACATTTTAAAAATAACAATAAAAAACCCCACCTTTTCAACTAAAGGGAAGGTTAAGCATTAGGATAGATTGCTTGAGGAGGATATGGGATCTCTGTCACAGAAGGTTTTAAAAAGCAGGTTAGACAAACATCTGTCAGGAATAGTTTAGGTACAGCTCATTCTGCCTTGGGGCAGAGGGAATGGATGAAATGACCTCTCAAGGTCCCTTCCAGCCTTATTTTCTATTTCTTTTTTTTTTTTTCAGCTTGGATTTTAGCCTGGTTCTTCAGTGCCCTTTGCAAAGGATGGTCAAACTTCTGCCTATAAAACACAAATGGGGTGTTGATATGAAGAATCATTCAAACAGAAATTACAGTTAAGAAAATTTTGATTAAAAATATAATTTAAATGCAAAACAGGGAAAGAACTCTTAAAAAAGTTACTAAATACTAACAAGGAAAAACACAGAAGGCACCACTTTAAACTATTAATTACATAAGGGGCTTCAAACGTTCATTAGATTGTACGACTTGTCCTTGTTGTAAGTGGTATTGACCCTTTAGAAATGAAGTTGATCCAGTACTTTCTAGTATAACTCCTCTTAGGGACTAGGAGATTTCAAGTATTTTCTCTTGTGATATTTGGTTCTTGATAGCTTAGAGCCAAAGTGAATTAATTCTTCCCATAAAAAGAAACTATCAAATTCCAAGGAACACAGTTAAGTTATATATAATAAACATGCAACAGTCACAGAACCAAAAAAAAAAAAACCTTGTGTGCTTAGTTGGAGTCATATAACCCTTTGATTCATGGAGAATCACTTCAAAAGGATTTATTTTTGTTCCTCAGGTACTGCTGCTGGAAGTGTAAAGCAAAGCTCCTCTCAGGTATCATAGAAACCTGTTACACCTTTGGTTCCTGACGGAGTCTGTGGTGAACGGTGGCCTAAAAGTCTTGTAATAGAGCTGTGCAAAACAGTTATTCCTGTAAAATGCTTGCTGGGTACTTCCTATCCACTCAAGGAAAAATATTCTTCTATCTCAGAAACCCAGAAGGCATTTGCCATGAGCAGGAACAACAAAAGTTTGTTGTAATTGGATCTGCTACTTTGATTCAATTTTTTAAAATGTACTGTAAGCATAACTCATTCAGTTCAGATTTATTTTAAAGATATTTTAGATCTAAAATAGATCATGGGGAAAGCAGTTTAGATGCTTTATAAATATTTATCCTTGTAACATGCTCGTACTCTGTATATCAGATTAAAAATTCACAAAGCTCGACATAATTTTTATCTCAATAAGTTAGTGAGTTGTCAGATTGACTCGTTATTTATTTATAAGTGCTTGTAATTGAGCCACGTCTTCACACAGGTTTCTGGTGAGCCACAAAGTGACACTGAAAAACTGCAGTGGCCGAGTGTGCTGGTGTCACATGAAGTTTGCTGCAATATATCGTTAGTTTTATTAGCAAGCACAGAGCTCTTACGTACATAGATATCTTTCTGCTGACAACACGGTGGTTCTGCCTCTTAATTTAATAGTCTCAGCGATGAGAAGAACATACGGTTTCCCTGAAAGCTTTGGCTCAGTCCAGATGTTAGGCTTTTGTCTGCATGTCTAGTTAGGACGGAAAATGCAATATTTTGTAGTTCCATGTTTCTGTTAATTTTTCCGCCAGCCTGGGAATCCAGAATGGCTCCTGCCAGACCCTGGAACCAGAATGTTATTGATTTGAACCAATCCTTGAAAAACTTTTAAATAGCTGGATGAAGTGGTCCATTCTGGTTTTGGTTTAGAGTTTAGGATCTGCATTCCATTTCTTTTCCTGTCTTCCTTGAAATAAAATGTAAAGTCACATCACAGGACTTTAAGATACTGGGAGATGTCATTGATTTGTGCTTCACAGAGGTAGCGGGTCTGCCTAATTTTCTGTACCTAATTATTACCGCAATCTTATGTATTCCAGGGTTACCTGAGAGCCAGGATTCCAGACAATCGTCGTTAATTTGGTATTTTTATTTATTGTTGATTCTTGCTATGCATGTTATAACGCCCTCTGTTCTTCTGTATGCAGGCACTGGCCTCTGCGATTCATGAACCGTCCTGAAACATTAATGAGAAGGGCAATTCATAGAATCATAAAATCATAGAATCACCAGGTTGGAAGAGACCCACCGGATCATCGAGTCCAACCATTCCTATCAAAATTCAGGTGATAGACAAACTGAATATGCACAAAACCCCTAATAACTAAACTGATAACTCTCAGACACAACTGAGAAGGTTGTAAAAGAATTATTGCACTTCTTGGACTGCAGAACCACAAACTGCTGAGCCATTCTGTACTTTTCATTATTCAGTATATTAATAGTTGCACAGATCATACTTGCTTTTTGGCCATTTTTCTACTATGAGAACATCCTCTGCACATCTGTGGTGTGGGACCAGACTGAAGAAGCCAGCTGTGTAGTGAGACCACAAGACCAACATTTCAATTGACCCACACAGTCCACCTAGCAGAAACGTCATTAACAGGTTTAGATAGATAAATCTCACTTAGCGTCTCAATCTGTCTATGCAAATGTTATTCAGTGATGCTGGGCAAGAATTAAAACCATTATTTTTCAAAAATTTGCAGAAGACTTTAAAATACCATTTTTTCCTAGCATCCAACCAGCCCTCTGAAAGTTAAATACTAATTATCTATATCATCTATATCTATATCTATATGTATGCCTGCTCAAATAGGCATTCAACTTTGAACAGTAATTAGATTGTTTAATATGATTGTGAAGTAACATTTTTTTCAGAGAAAACAGAAATTAGTGTCTTCAAAGGGCTGTTAAAAGGTACATTTATGATTATTTTCTCCTCTTCTTAATTCTTGAACAAGTAAAATAATGTGATTTTTTTTTGAAGGTCAAGTCTTCATGTGTAGACATTCCAGTTATCATCACACGTAGTATGAGGTGTATATATATTTCTCCCTCTATAAGTAGGATATACTTCTCTAACAGATCTATTAGATCTGTCCTGTTTAACTACCATGGCTATAACTGAACAGCTAGATCACAGTCATAACTAAAAACATTATTACTGCAGCTACTGAGAAATTGCCTTGGTGGTCTTTGCGAAATTTCCACTAACAGGCAAGCGCAGCACACTAGAGATGTAAATGCTTAGCTTAAATACATCTTTTAGTCTCGATTTATTGTCCACCGTACCTGCTCCTCTTCTGAAATTTTAAAGACTAAAGGAGAATGATAGGCCCTCGGTGTAGAATGTGATGCTGAAGCAGAAAGTAGAAAGTAACTCCATGCTGCAAATGTTATCTGGCAAGCATGGCCCACAGGCTCAGTGTTTATAACCTTTATTCCAGTACATGCTTTGCGGTGCATTTTTCTGCCACACATTTGTGGAGGAAAAAAAAAAAAAAGAAAAAAAAGATCAATAACTTAAAACAATCTACTGAAACTTCACCCTAAAGCACAACAACCAACACAAACCAAAGGCCTGTTAGTAGTATCTAATACTATTTTGGTTTTCTGTCCCTGGTTTTAAAAAAGGGGATACTAATGTTTAAGGGGGGGTGATGGTCATATGGCCTAGATTTGCCTCGAATGTATCAGATATTAGTCTGGTCTCTTCTTTCCTTTTCATGCCCAGAGAACAAATTCATTTGTGAAATTGCATGGCTCTTTAGTAAGTTTTATTAAAAAAAATATTAAACCCTTCAAAGAAACAAAAAAAGCTTTGTTCAGAAAAGCAGTTCTCAGAGTTTTGTAAATCACATAAAAATAAGACAGATTCTCTTTTGTATGTAATAGCAAAAGGTTGTTTAAAGATTATTTACATATTTCTTATTTTATATTAAAAACATTGCAATTACTGGAGTAAGTCTGAATTTTAGTTTGACTCTTTGCCTTATAAAATGAGGGATAGAGAGATTTCCTCTTTCTCTAACCTCTATATGTCTCATCCAATGGAACTGTAAAATCTCCGTGAAAGGCTTGTTAATCTATGCAGAATTACCTTAAGTTTCTAGATATCAGCTAGATTTACACAATACCATAACGCAAACAGCAAGTCACAGAATGTTCTGAGATCATAGAACCACAAGGATGGAAAAAAACCTCTGAGATCATCAAGTCCAACCATACTTATCTGCCACTAAACCATATCCTTAAGTACCTTATCTACCCATCTTCTAAATACCTCTAGGAATGGTGACTACCACCTCCCTGGGCAGCCTCTACCAGTGCCTGATGACCCTTCCAGTGAGTTTTTTTTCTCCTAATGTCCAATCTGAACCTCCCCTAGTGCAGTTTGAGGTCTTTCCTCCTCATCCTGTCTCTGGTCACCTGGGAGAAGAGACCAGCACCCACCTGTCTACAAGCTCCTTTTTATGTAGTTGGTGATGAGGTCTCTCCTCAGCCTCCCCGTCTCAAGGCTAAACAACCCCAGTTCCCTCAGCTGCTCCTCGTAGGACTTATTCTCCAGCCCCTTCTCCAGCGTTGTTGCTCTTTAGGTTTTCAAGGCTATGCAAAAACTGAGGGTGGACAACTCCCAAACCTCCAGTTTCTTTCTGAAATTAGCTCCAGTGTTGAATTTGGAAGAGATTATGCACAGCATCTTAATATTTAGTTATCAGAATGCGTATCTGAAACAGTCATTACAGCTCAACTCCATAAGATAAATTTGATCATCTTCCGTGTTACCAAGATTTCAATTTGTGCTGTAGTTTGACTGCAGTCAACTTACCACAACATTACATTAATGGTGATTATGATACCTAAATGTCTCATTAGTGATTTCAGGTGAGGAAAACATATTTTGAGGAGAATAATTTTAGCTCCAAAGGCTCAGATTAGGCAGATGAAAATATTGCAGAATTGAATGCAGTACGAAGATCGAAAATTTTTCTAACACACAATATTGGAAGAACTGATTTTGTCCCTGGTTAATAAAAATATATTCCTGCATTCTAGTCCTTTACCACATTGTTTGTTCAAATAGGGTCAAGGCTTACACAGAAAGGATTATATAATTACTCAGGCAGGGTTTCATACGCCCATTATAATCCACTCTTAATTGATATTTAGCCACTTTTTACACTACTGAACAAGTTTTTAAGAAGGCCTTGAATTAACAGATGATGGTGGTTTGGCAAATAGGTCCTGTGAAGGTGTTAGTATTCTTCTCACTTGTCATTTTAAGAGTGTTGTATCCTAAAAGGAGTAAATCACTTGAAAGGTTAGAGAATAACGCTACCAATTGCAGGAGAGTCTTCTTGAATAAAACTGGAGAACAACTTACATTACATCACATTATTAAATGAAATTAGAATGTGAATAATTTTGAAAATTAATTTAAAAGAATAAATATTCTTGAATTACTAAAAACTAAATGCATCGATCATATTGCAAGAAAAATAAGGTTATTAATCTCTTCGGAAGATAATAGAAAATCTGAGTAAGTTTTTCTTGGCTAGATATTTTAATACTTTGATATCTGTTTAAGACATCACAGTTAAAGCAAAACAAGAAAGGAAATGAATAAGACTTCAAAATCCTGAGTTCACTTACTTCAACTTATCACCTGCATATAATGACTTCCAATTAACCTTGTTTCTGAGTCTTCTCAGAGAGGATGAGGAGCTGAATTATTTTTATATCACCTACACAATTCATTTTTCCAGTTGAGTTGAAAGATGGACAGACAGATATAGTGAAATGGAGAAATGCTACGATCACAAGTCACAAATCATTTTGGGAGCCTAAGGGACTTAGAAAGACCTTTCTTTCTTAGAAGCCTTCCTAAATCTGAAATGTTCATAACATTTAAGTAAATAGAAAAAAACTGTCAGTATTATTATTTTTTTTTTACTTCTTTTTCCCCGGAAAGAAGCTCAAAGCACTGCTGAGGATTTTCTAATTCCTGCTGATTTTGTTTTTCTAAAAATGTGTATAGATTTCTTCTACCTCAGAGATTCATAAATGTTATTAATAATGAATGGCAGGCCTGATTTAAATTGAAATGTCAGATGGCTGGTTTCCTACTAGTTAAAAAGTAATGACACCTGCACAAGATAGAAGCTAAATATAAAGGAAAATAAAATGTTTGGGGGTTAAATATGATACAAATAGCAAACTATAAAAACTGAAATTGTATTATGCATATAAAACGTGCATTTGCACACACGTATGGATTTAATAATGTAACTCTATAACAGGCCAGGCTGACTAATTCTCCAGCCCACGTTGTTCATTAATCATATCATAGCTCTTGCTTTGCTGCTTCTGTTCCAGCATCACACCTCAGAGGGGAAGTATGTTAATTATTCCTGCTCTGCTGCTGCAGTCACTTAGCACGCTGAGGGGTGGCGAACACCAGCCGGCGCTCCCTTAAGACATCAGTTTGCTTCCCCACTGCTCCTGATAAGGGCAGGAATCCGACTTCAGCGCATCAGATCTCTTTGGGCAGGAGGGTCACCGTGCAGAGCACCCTGAGGGCAGAACAGACTCTCTCTGTATCAAGCTACCTTCACAGTGAATATGTGAGGAACTGAGTTACTTGTGTTCCTCTGTATCTGACTTTTCCATTTTAATAAACTGATAGGATCAGCCATACTAATATGAACCAGATTTAGAGACACTTGAATCCTTAAAATTTAGGGACCAATTTCAACACTTTAAAGATTAGATTGGAACTGAAGGTCTCTTTTTGAAGAGCAAACACCTCTGTGTACTGTGATTTAAAAACAAGATCCTCAATGTATCCCTCCCCTTCCCCACGGGACCCTGCGCATCATCAAGGGCAGCTCTCGTAGAATCATAGAATCATAGAACAACCAGGTTGGAAGAGACCCACCGGATCATTGAGTCCAACCATTCCTATCAAACACTAAACCATGNACCTCCAAGGAAGGTGGATCAACCCCCTCCCTGGGCAGCCTCTGCCAGTGACCAATGACCCTTTCTGGGAAAAACTTTTTTCCTATGTTGAGCCTGAACCTCCCCTGGTGGAGTTTGAGGTCATTCCCTCTCGTCCTGTCCCCTGTCACTTGGGAGAAGAAGCCATCACCCTCCTCTCTATAACCTCCCCTCAGGTAGTTGTGGAGAGCAATGAGGTCTCCCCTCGGCCTCCTCTTCTCCAAGCTAAACAACCCCAGCTCTCTCAGCTGTTCCTCATAAGGCCTGTAAAAGACTTTAGGAAAGGAGAAATCTGAATAGAAGCCCTTTGCTGGAAAAAAAATACTCCAGTACATCTCAGAGTACAAGTGCGTGAGAATACTGCAAAGTCACATCATTAGTGTTCACCAGATTTCCAAGTATTTAAGTGCTAAGAAGCAGTTTTGAGACACTGAACACTCTGTGGCCTCATTTTTGACTTGTACTGCACACTCTAAAGACCTTGAACACATGGTGAAAAAATAATCTCTTCTAATTATTTCTATTGTCCCATGGATAGACAGTTAATAACTTGATCTGCCTCGACGTGATACTCTTAGGTATTTTACATGTAGCTCACCAGTTATATATAATTTATGCACCTATTTAAAATATTTACAAACTGAAAATGAGTTTTCAATTAGAAATATTTTTATGCATATATAAAGGATATAACCGACCACCTGATGAAGCATACACAATTGCTTTCAATAATGAATGTGCTCTGAAAAAAAATGTTTTCTATACAGGAAAAGAGAAGTCTGATACTGAATAACACCTTTATAAACTTAACCTTCTATTTCAGCTATTATCTAGAATAATATTTCAACTTTTATCTAGAATAAAACACTGAGTATTAACAGAAACTACATAATCTACTGGAACTTAAGCTACAATTATTGCTTATATATCATGTGCCATTATCTTAGGAAAATAATCTTATACATGAGGAGTTTCAATACATAAAGATGCTAAGTTATTCCTGTCTATTTTAAAAGCAGTATTAGGGCTGAAATAGCAAAACCCTGAATGAACTCATAACCCCTTTTCACCAATAGGTCTATGCCTTCCTGAGCACAGGTTTGTAAAATATACTGTTGAGACTAATTGAATGTGGAGTAATAAAAAGGCTCAGGTCAGCTGTGAGTTGTGTGTTTCAAGGTAAAAAAAAAAAATAAAAAATTTCTTATGTAAGGTACTTCAAGGAAAGACTGTGATCAGCATTTGATCAGCTGGTTTACTCTTCATCCTTGTCTTTTAGGAGACTTTTAACTTCTTTTCTTTGCATTATTTATTAAAATATTTACAATTATGTGATAATTTTGAGGAATTTTAAGGTTTATTCCTGTACAGCATAGTCAACAACCTGATTCTTTCTCAAAATGAAGACTTCTGTTGCAGACATAGCTAGGGAGTACAGAAATTACTGTCTGCAATAAACAGGTTCTTGAATTCCTTCTGTTCTTCTCTATCGTGAGTTATAAATGACTAATCCCTCCATTTTCCTCATGAGGCTTGTGAGGTGAAAGTTCTCCTCTCTTGCTGATCATATTAGACTTTGATGTTTCCTTGTGAGGAACAGAATGTCTTTAAAAAGACTTAAGTCTCTGGGTCTTTCTTCTGATCTTTTCCAGGTATAAATAAACACTTTTTTATTCTTAAAGTCTGATTTTACATTTTTGACCATAAAATGGGTAGCTTAGAACCAGATTAAATGTTTTCCTGTGAGGATGGTGAGGCGCTGGTACAGGTTTCCCAGAGCAGTGGTGGCTGCCCCATCCCTGGAGGGGTTCAAGGCCAGGTTGGATGGGGCTTGGAGCCCCTGATCCAGTGAGAGGTGTCCCTGCCCATGGCAGGAGGGGTTGGAACCGAATGAACTTTAAGGTCCCTTCTGACCATTCTATGATCTATGAAATATAGAGATCCTACAGGATCTGTTAAAAAGTTACTTCAAAGATTTTATTGTCACCCATTTCTTAACAACTTCATAGTTATGAAAACTAAGATTTTATGAGTACCTGTTCGCTTGTTCCTTCAGTAAAAAATTGAGCTGAAAATGAGCTGTATTTCTGAAATCCTAATGTTTAGGAGGCTGCTTATTATCGTACCAGGTTATCATGCTCCCATAAAGTTGGACAACAACTTGATATTTAGCACAAGATATCTTTGTGGTAAATAATGCTATAAATCTCCCTCCCCTGGATCCTCCCTGGGTCATTAGGCATTGGAATATGCTATCCAGGGAGGTGGTTGACTCACCTTACCTGGAGGAGTTTAAGGCACGAGTAGACGAGGTCCTGAGGGACATGGTTTAGTCTTTGATGGGAATGGTTGGACTCGATGATCCGATGGGTCTTTTCCAACCTGGTGATTCTATGATTCTATGAATATAACTCTTGGTTGAATTATCAGGACTGTATAAACCAGTGTTGCTGCAGATCACATCAGAACAGTAACTTACCTCTGCAGGCAGCACAACAAATTGAAAGGCAAGCCGACATCAACAAAATATTTTAAAATTAACCAAATCCTTAAATCTGAAATGATACATCCGGTCTTCATCTGTTGGACTACGAAAACAGAAGAATGGAGTTATCCCTGTATTTCACAATTCAGAAACAGAAGGCAAAAAAAGACAACAGGGAAAATGTTTCATATTCTAAATCTTCCTGCGGCTTAACTGTTCAATATATTGTGTTGTACCAAGATATTCTGAAAAACTAAGCAAATAGAGTTGAAATTGCTTATGAATATAATACAGGTTTGTGATATTTCAGGCATGTTATTTACTGAGCATTCGTTGATGTGGTTTTGTTTCATAGAACTGCATATTCAGGTATATAACAGCAGTGACTCTCAGACCGCATTCAGGTTACATCAGCATATCTAGTGAAAAACTCTTTAAAGGGAAGAAATATGTTATTTCACAGTAAAGGATATAAATCTGCCTCTTGATATATAAGTATTAATTTAGGATGGTGAACCTGCACTCTCTTCAAGTTCTGTGCTGGATAGCAGATTCCATGTATTGGAACAAATTCTCTAATACCTTCACAAGGCTCCTATCCCCGAGGAGCATCGATAATAGGGAGATATATAACTTGCTTTTCAATTAGTGAAGCTGAAACAGGGTCTTCAGAAAGTGCTGAACAAAAAAAACCCAGTGAGCAGGTGCAAACAAGGGAAATCATAACTGACCTAGCTGTGCAGCAGACTCAACTCTTAATTGCCTTGCCTTATCGCTCCAAATGATTGGAAATTAAGTTGAATGCATACCTTTATTTAACAAAGCACAAAATATATACCATCAGTATTCAGAGAACTTCAGGACGCACATTACTGACTTTATTGAAGAGACATGAACATCTGATCAGTTCAGACTGACTCCTGTTTACTATTTGGGGGGAGTTTGTGGGTGACAAAAGGAGTCAGACAAACACAATTGGAAGGTTTATATCTGATGTCTGTATTGCAAAACATCCCACGTCAGTGGCAGTTTTCAATTTTTCTTTACAATAGTTAAAACTTTCTAGGTGATTTAGGCTAATTAACAAATATTTCTATCCCTTCAGGGTTCATGTGGATTGCTGTCATGGCTTACTGCTTTCTTTTTCAACTAAACATTTGCTTGAAATGTAGTTATTTGTTTTTCATTCATTAAATTCTTACGGTTTTTCTCCTTGTCCTAATAGATAAAAGTTCACTTCTTAAGGGAAGGTGCCCAAATTTATCATGAAGTAGTTCAAGAAAATTTGCATATTTAAGATAGAATCTTGCGAAAAGCGCTTATCTTGGATATTAACATTGCATTGGTCTGTTCTTGGTAGTGGTCGGCTCTTCCCTGCATCTGAACATGTTGTTTTAACCATCCCTCAAACCAGAGCTACACTAGACAGCCTTGACCAAGAGGCTCCATATTCTTTCTCTACTTTTATTTTTTCCCTGAAAAAAACATTCAGATTAACATTATGAACTGCAGAAACAGCAGTACTGAATAAGATATCTCTTTCATTACTTGCTATAAAACATTGTTTTCCTTTATGGAGAGATACGAAGACTCTTCCTATTAAAATCCATTAAGATAACCGTACAAAAGTTGTGTCGGTTATACTACGAGAATTATTTCATTTTGAATACTATATTCTTGCCACCAGAAGAAACAAGTTTCATTGGAGGTAGAGTGCTTGACCATACGAGGGTATTATTCTCAAATAGTGATGTAGGTGATACTGTATAAACATGATAATCATTTGAATCAGCCAAATAGCTATCAAGAAATCCATAAATTACCATTTTTGCTCTGTAGATACTAGAAACTGTATAGCCATGTAGTAAGAAACTGTTGTGAAAAATCTTATAATGTGAAAAAAATAGAAAGAGAAAACATGATTAAGCCTATTGCACAGGTATAAAACAGAAAAATACAGCTTTTTATCACTTGAACACCTAATCCAAAAGATTACACTCTTCTTTGGCTATCTCCTTCAGTGATCTTAATCATTTGTTGTATAAAGTGGACAGGACAATTCTTGTCTCTGAGTGTCGGCTTTCTGCTAGCTCCACCACCCCTGCTAGTTAGTTGGTCTTCAGTAAGTGAATATTGATCTCCAGGGCCCTGTGAAGAACAGAACAAACTGAAACCATGACTCACGTCCTGTCTCGTAATGGCAATTCTTCTTTACTTGCAAAATAACTTGCTAAAAATGTCCTCTGTCTAGATGGAAGATTTTTTTTATATGGTAGTAACGTAGTATATGAGTTCTTACCTCATTACTCCAGCATCATTTCTTGGAAGGGTAGTTCTGAACTGTGTCACTAAATAGCCATAAAACTTGATTGGAGCATTTTTTGGTCTGTTTATCTCTTGGATCTCTTCTTTCTAAACAGAATTATTTATTTATTTATTCCTGCACTATGAATTATTTTCTCCATAGATACTTTTTTTCTATCACAGCATGTTTATTTAACATTCCTCACTATGAACGTTGACTGGTAGTTGTTTCCCTTCTTGAAGTTAACTCAGTGTTTTCCAAATATAACTTTAGGTTTGAGGTGGGGTTTTGGAAGGGTTCTTTCATGTTTGTTTCTTTCCTGGCAGTATAGTTATCCACGTATTAAAGTTTCAAAATCAAAATTTTATACTTAAGGTACTATGGATAAATATGTAGAGCTATATGTTATTTGCATATGTAAAATCATAGAATCATAGAATAACTGGGTTGGAAGAGACCCAACGGATCATAGAGTCCAACCATTCCCATCAATCACTAGACCATGCTCCTCTGCACCTCGCCCACTGGTGCCTTAAACACCTCCAGGGAAGGTGAAAAAAAAGTAAATTTGGTTCCATTTTGATAAGTTTTTTAATGTGCTTTTCTTGGTCAGTACTTATAATTTTTTTAACAGTGCTGTTTAATACTTTTACAAGAAATTCTACCTGTACTCAGAAAAAGNTAAATTTGGTTTCATTTTGATAAGTTTTTTAATGTGCTTTTCTTGGTCAGTACTTATAACTTTCTTTAACAGTGCTCTGTTTAATATTCTTAGAGGAAACTCTACCTGTACTAAGAAAAACGCTCTGAATGTTGTCATCAGACTTGCTGCCTTGGTTATTCCCTAAATCACTGAGATTTTTACAAAACTTTCTGCTTAAACCTTCTCTAGTTAGCTTCCTGTCTATTTACTACTATTTCCTACAGTTTGTCACAGTTATCTACTTCAGTTTGGAGTTCTTCTTGGTTTGTTTTTTTTTTAAAGGAGGGAACACATTATCTGTTTGCACTAGTGTTTCTGGNTTGTCGCTCTTCTCTGGACACTCTCCAGAGCCTCAACATCCTTCTTGTGCTGAGGGGCCCACAACTGAACACAGTATTCAAGGAGCGGTCTCACCAGTGCTGAGTACAGAGAGAGAAGAACCTCCCTGGACCTGCTGGCCACACTGTTTCTGATACAAGACAAGATGCCATTGACCTTCTTGGCCACCTGGGCCACTGCTGGTTCATGTTCAGTCACTGTAGACCAACACCCCCAGGTCCCTTTCCTCCAGGTAGGAAAACAGTCTTTACCTTCACAATATTCCACTGTTATTTATGTTGTTTTGTATTGTAAAGATACAATTTTTTTTTATAAAGTAATCTTATAACTAGTTTGGCCCAGTGATATGTGGTTACAACTCTGGCAGTTACAGACAAATTTCAACCTGCACACAAAAGAAATTGTCCCTTATTTTAGGTGAGCATTTAATTTGTTTCACAAACACCAGGTTTGGTATGTGAAGCCTGTTTCATTCACGGCACTTCCATGGTATCACAACTCATGGAGCATCAGGTAGATTGTTGAAATCTTCAGAATGTTAAAATTGTCATTTCAATTTTTCTACATTCCATTTTTTATTTTTTCTTTTTAGTGATGTGATTACCTCGCAACAGCATAAATAAGAAACAGGTTTTGCATTCAGCAAGCTGTAAAATATTGTATCCCTTTGGGTATACTTACAAAGGTACCATACACATAATTCATATAAATCAAGATAAGAATACTGAAGGAAAAGCAAATTGATTAGGTACTAAATTCAAAATGTTACAAGAATGTGATCTAACAGCCAGGAAGAACTTAAGTCTGGAACTGTCTAGAGTGGGAAATTAAAATGACAAGTTTAAGAGATAAAGACAATTTTGTTCTCATTCAGCTTCAGGGTTCCTGCCAGTTTCTCTCTTATGAGGTGTAATGTAATATTGCATATGCATCTACTATAAAAAGTGAGACTTTTATAGATATGTCAAAAGGATACCATTTGATGTGAAATAAAATAAATTACAACCTTGTAAAAGTTCTATAATTTACTCTTATAGGCTATTTCATTCTGAGAGACGTGGAGCAAAAGCTAAAACCTGTATATTTTACCTAGTGTATAATCAAGGTAATAAACTATAGTTTTCAATTATGGGAGATAAAAATGCTGCCCTTAGCTAAACTAATAAACAGTGCCATTAAAGCCTATGCAATTTTAATTAATGAATATCTAAAGTTTTTAGAGCATTTCATTCCTGGTTAATAGGTCTCAGTGACCTACACGTGAGTATGCAGCTCACCTCTTCCTCTTTTCCGTTAGATTGCTTTCACCTTCTTCGGATCTCAAAGTTGTTGTAGAAAGTTACTCTGTTTCTCCCCCTTTCTTTCTCATCTGGCTCAATCATTACTTGATTCCCTTACAATTATGTAGAAATTCCACTTGGGGTTACAATAGATATTTGCAGACTTCCTCTAAAACAACACAGACTCTCCTATCTCCTTCTGATAATGACACCAAAAACCCTCATTTATGGTTTAGAGATACTTGGCAAGTAACTGCATTCCTTTCCTATCAAGTTTTACGGCTGTTATACAGCCAGCATAGCCCATTTAATCTCATACTCATTCTATACATACTTTTTTTTACTGGTATTTTCCTGCATACCCTCTTATAATTAGGATCCAGGGCCCTGAGGGCCCAATTAGCCAACATGTGAATGTAATTATAACCCTTGAAATGTTTTTTTCCATGTGTGTCTGTGATATGACTTTGACCATGCATAATGTGAACCTACTCACAAGGAAAGTTAATCCCCTAATCATTTGTAGAGAGCGCCTTTCTCAGATTTATACGAGGAATACAAATTGTTATGGAATAATCATACTCCAGATAGCACAGCAAATATGTAGAGCTCCTGTGGCAACATTGAAGAAATCATTCAAGTTTCAAAAATTCTTTGATACTTCTCTACTTCCATTACATTCCGAGTTCTGTGACTCTTCTAATGTGTCAACAATACCTGGATTTACATCACTTCTGGTATTTTAAAACTTTATGTAAGTACCTGAGATTTAACCTGCACGCTATTTCAATCCTTCTCTGAAGAAAGGGGTTACAGAAACTCCCATTCTCAGGCACCAGAATGTAGGGAAAGCAAAACCTAATTTTTTTAAATGCTATTCCAAGTATTTTTTAAATCTGTTTTCTTAGCATTAATTTTGTCACACTCTCTGACTTAATGGTGACAAATCTCCAAAGAATCTGGTTATATATACATTTTACTTCCCATGATTGAGTAAAATGTTTATTGAAAAACCTTTCATATATTTTTTAAGATTATTACTGAAATGAACTGTAAATTTTAACTTGCATGGACAAGCAAATCTGATACAGACTTGGAAGTCATCTAGACTAATACCTAGTTAGTTATTTTATACTGGCTTCCTTACTACGTGTCTCTAAGATACCAGCCTCCAAAAGTAAATAAATCTCTTCAATATTAATATCTCAAATTATGTTGGTAATGTCCTTATTGAGCTTGACTTGGTTAGGAAAAGAGCCATGTGCCAGTTGCAAAAAGAAATGACATTTTTTCTCTGGAAAGATGTTTATCTCTGAATATAAATCTTGTACAAAATATGTACAGAAATCCAAATAGACCAAATTCATGACAATATATCAATGACAGCCTTACATTGACAGCTTAATTATCTTATTATTGGGTCGCTCTTGTCTGTCGGGTTGAATATTGGTGGTTTTTTTTTACTCCATCTCTAAGGACGTTTAATCATAAATTTATAAACAAGTCCTGGAAATATGTGGCTGTTTAAATTGACTCCTCTGAGATGTAACAGGCTGGCATTATGGGAGAGAGTTGGCATATCAGAACTACTTATCATTGGCACCTTCCATTTTCATTAAAAATGAAGCACTAGAGCAGATGGGCTTCAAAGATATTTTTAAGATTTACATGCCAGCCCATGAGAAGGCTCCAGTGCAAACAGAGAGTCAGAGTATGCTAGATCAGGGGAGGGGACCAGCAGCCTGTTTGTTACACGTTAGGATCCTTCCACGCATTTGATATTGTTAAATTTCACTCCGCCTGTAAAAACAAGTCATTTTAATAGGAGAAGCTCACACGTCTCAAGTGGTTATCTTGTACTAAATGCAGGGCTTAAGGACATCATAAAATAAAATGCACTGAAATAAAAAAAAACACTCTACAAAGTAAGGGGTTTAGTCATGTCACATCCTGGCTGCAAATGGCACGTTTAGACTCAGGATTAATTTCTCAATTTGGCTACATGCTGAAGCCACTGAACAGGATGGGAATATTGCCATTGACTTCAGTTGGTGTTAGAAAAATCAGTCCCTTCAGTGATGAGAACTTCTCAAAGCAGTCTAGCAGTGCATGTCATAATACATAAATAACGGAGGTATGTAGCTATTTAAGGATGGATTGTGTCTACAACTACACTGAAAAATCACTTTCCCTATTTAATTTATCTCCATTGAAATATGTGAGATGTTATTTCTTTCTTTCATTTAATTAAATCAATGATTTGTACCAACTACAGTCCTTCAGTATTTAAATGCTAAATCTACTTGGAATCTTCAGAGATTTTGAAAATGTCAGCAATTGTGACTTAATTCTATGAGTTCTGTTAAGCTTTCACATTAAATACTCACCAGAGTGCTACAGCAGGGTGAAACTTCTGGCTTTCTTTGAGGTCTGACAAAACCCTAGTGTCACACCACTGTGCCTCCAAACATCCTCTTATCTCTGATGGTTTGAGCCTTCTGCTTTACCACTTAAACTTTCACACGTTATTGGTCTCTGCCTAGAGTTTATGAGGCACTCATTGGTCTTCACTGTATATCTGGATATAAATCTCTAAAAAATCCCCCAAATCAACAATCTTTAGATCTGAGATATTCTATGAGACCTCATGGGCATAAAACCTTTTTGTGCATCTTAACCTCCATTCTTCATTTCTGAACTTCATTCCACAGCTAAACAACCTCCTTCTGTTCTGCTGTGGAAGCAAAATTATATATTCCCCTTTACAGTCTCAAAATTCTAAATCCTACCACAAGTATTTTAGTCATCATTTTCTGAGATGTTTATCTCTTTACTTACCAAAACTTCTTTCTCTCTTTGGAAATTGGAACACGGAAATACACCAACCTCATGCAGACAGGCACGAGAAAATTAGCTCTCCTGAGGAGGCTGCCTTTTGTCCAAAGCTGTTTCTGTCTCTGTAGACTTCTTTTAAGATTCAGTACCAGATCTGTGCTCAGATCTATTAGGGTGTCTTGGAGCCTAGTCTGTAAGGTCAAATTCCTAGTTGTGCATACAGAAATACTGTAACGCACTCACTCAGTGTCATTAGTTCATTAATTCTATATAACTTTCCTAAATGATGACAATAATCAACTACACTAACGAGAGCAGGATTTTGTGCTGCAGTATAAGTGTATTTAGAAATGAACAGGAGACAGTATCATATAGCATCTTGCTAGTCATTAGATCTTTATGATGTTAGGCTGCCTATAAATGAGATATTCTATGCCCTAGTTTAAACAGTTTATATCTTTTTAGGTTCCTAAGCTGATCAGAAAGAGCGTTTGTATGTGGGAATATTTTTATTTTCTGGACATAGATCAAAAATGTTTGCTTATGTCTGCTGTCCTTTGTAAAATATGTTTGTCTGTATTACATTTCCTTTGTTCTCAAGGTGGTTTAGGGTAGCCCAGTTCATTAAACAGAGCCATGCAATGTTAAGTGTTATAAAACACATTGAAAAAAAAAAAACCTCTGGAGTATTTACAAATGGCTTATGATCTAAACATGCCTGGGAATCATTTAGTGGAACATAATAGCAACAGTTATGAAACAGTTTGACTCTGACAGTGACCATTTGCGCTACCAGCCTCAATTACATCTGAGTGACTGACACCGAAAAAAACAAATACGCTGCCTCAACTGTAATTTTTTTAAATACATGGCTATTTCAGTTAACTTAAACAAACAAACAAACAAATGAAAAATCCCCAAACCAGCTACCAAAACCCACTTTTTCAAGTTTCTTTAAATTGTTATGACCCACAGTCAATTCCAGGTCTTGATCGGGAATTTCTCACCGTGGCCTGTTAAGTTTTACCTCCTTCAATATTTGGAAATCACTAACAATTTTGCTTTCTGTTCGTAAAATTACAGGTTTCTTCACTTGGCTGCTAAAAAGCTTGTTTGTACCTCTGTGGCTTCTCCTCGCATTATGCAGTAGGACCAGCAGCAATAGCTGCAGCTACAATATGCCTACCAAGAACTGAGGAATCAGCAGAAAAAGCAACAGCAAAAGCCAGTTATTCATCATAATCATCATCATTAGCAGAAATGTAAGATCCAGAATGAATTCCTCCAGGACTCATTTATTGTAAATAGCCAGTGTTTTGGATGGACAGTATGTTGTTTTTAAGGCTTATTTATATGCTTAGTGGAAGAAAAATAAATCTGTTTTGGGGAGGGAGGTTGTTGAGCTTTTTTTTAGGGAGTGGGGGTTGTCATTGTTTCAAATTAAAACAGATATATTTATCCTTTTTATCTAAAAGGTCATCATTTCTCCATGCAAAAAAGACTAAGTATAAACTGGTACTTGCATAATAACAGTTTTGTGTAATAAAGTGCTAATTTTAGGGAATGGAACATTAATTTGTAACACTGACCTTTAAGTTACTTACTTAATGAGTGGAGAAATGTAGGATCCAGAGTGCCTTGAATCACTGCCCAGGGAAGCTTTTCTGTTTCCTTCAGCTATGAAGAGATCTCCACTCTGTGTTAGATGTTATTAATAGTAGCAGAAGTAAGTGTCCTTTGCACAACTGTGCTGATTTCAGCTAGGAAAGAGTCAGTTTTCTCCCCAGTAGCTAGGAGACTTCTGTGATTTGGATTTATTTTGAGAATAACGTTGATAATATACTGATGTTTCTAGTTGTTGCTAGGTAATTAAGGAATTCTTAACTCCACTGGCAAGTAGGTGCACAAGAAGCCAGGAAGGAACATGGGCAGGGCAACTAACCCAAACTCACTGAAGGGATATTCCATAACTTATAACTTCATGCTCAGTATATGTATAAATGGGTGGAGGACCTGACTGGGAGCGGGGCCACTACTTGGGGATGGGAAGAATATCAGCCACCAGATAGTGACCAATTGCATTGTGCATCTCTTGTTTGGTATATTCTATTGTTATTATTATTTTATTTTATTTTATCTTATTTTTTCTTATTTTTTCTTATTTACCTTGGTGCCCTATTACACTATCTTTATCTCTACCCTTGAGTTTTATCTTTGTTTTGATTTTCCTTCCCCATCCCACCAGGAAGATGTGAGTGAGTGCCTGCATGATACTCAAACTGCCAGCTATAGTTAAACCTTGACAATTAATGAAGTTCTAGCTATGCATGCAAGGAAAAATTTTATGGATGAAATAGTATCCACAACATACATAAAGTATAATGCAAGAATAAGGCTTCTGCATATTAAATTCTAGGGTACAGTAAGACTAAAATAAGAGGGAAATTGTCAATAGAGCTAAAAACTTGACGTTGATATTAGATGGGAAAAATGACTCCTTAGTTGAGGTTTCAGTTGCACTAAAGTTGGAATAGTAAGGAATATATAAATAGAGGTGCTGAGGGACGTGGTTTAGTGTTTGAATGGTTGGACTCGGTGATCCGGTGCGTCTCTTCCATCCTGGTTATTCTATGATTCTATGAATGAAACGTCTCTGAAGATTTCCTTCTAATCATAAAGCACCTATATTACTGAGAGTAAAGTATGGTGAATAAACAAATAGACTCTTGTGTGTGAAGTAAGTAAAGGATTCTCCCCTCGACTGCTGGATTGCAGCAGTCCTTGAAACACAGACAAAATAAACGGCAGTTACCAGGGAAGAACCTGACTCGAAAAGAGAACCTCATGCTGAGATTCATGCTGCTGCTACTGGCTCAGACATAGATGCACTACATTGCAAGTGCTACAAAGCAGCCTTCTGTTCATTTGAGCTTGGCTTTCTCTGACATGGGGTTTCTTTGTTCTTATTTTAAGTAAGGGATGGTTTTTATATTCAGAGCCGACTTTGACTTAGAACTTGGCCAATTCGCATTCCTTCCAAAGGACTACGTCGTTTCCTTGGAGTTTTCTAATCTGAAAATTCATAGAAACACAAAACCTATAAATAATTGCTGCTGCAAAAATACTGTGGAGTCTCCCAACTCTTTGGAGTTTGCTATGGACCTGTCTGTAGACAAAATAAAAAAATGCTGAACTTATCTGGAGACCAGGAATCAAGCCACTGTCCTTTCTACTACAGAGAAGTGGTGTGGAACATTAATCCCAGGACGTGCATGCATAACATTTGAATTTCTTAAAGCATTAGCATTAACATTTGAATTACTGATGAATACTTACTACCGCTAAATATTTATCAAAGAATCTTCACATGTTCTCAGAGTTCTGTGTTCTCACTGGGCCACAGCTTGACCAAAGGGACTTAGTGAACAAGTGTTTCCCAGGTGTGGAAACTAATCTTTGTTCAAAAATGCAGAATTGTAAATGCTGCATGTCACATTCTAGGTAAGTGCACTGGAATCACAGGTAAATTACCTCAAAAAGAACATTCTGAAGGAGTAGTTTAAAATTCTTTATAAGGAAAACAATTGCATCTGATCAATGCTATCAGCTTCCTTAATATTAGCTGCTCTTGGAGTTTAATTTGAAAATTAGCCTCCTATCAGTATGAATCATTAAGTATCTTGTGTGATTCTATTTACAGATTATTCAGTGTTTGAAAAATACTTCTGTCTATTCTAACATGTTATATAGAGTTAAATATTTGGGGAAAAAAATCAAAAAAAATCAAGCAATTGAGTGTTCTCAAGCTGTAATATTTGAACACCACAAAGACCGGTTGTTGAATATATGAAGAACAAGGAACATGATGAAAATCATTTCAGAAATAATGAAAAGGCTAGCGAACGCTGATCAGTTGTGCTTTCTTCTGTAGTCAAATATTTTCCTAGAGTAAGTAATTGCTAAACTAAGTTCACAACAAAGTTAGAACAGATATTCTCTATGTAAGGTATAATCATTCTGTAGAAGCAACATCTATTGCTTTAGCTACTCTCATAGAATTTAAGCCTGGTTTGCGCGGCTGCATGAATTTACACAGCACAGACAGCTGTACTGAAACAAGCAAGTAATATAAACGGATGTCAGCACAAAAATGAACCACATGTTACAGGTTATTTAACTGCCAGCACAGACAATCAGACACGAATACTCATTTAAAACAAATATATTTTAGTTATCTAACATGAAGGAATGTGTTCTTTCACTTTGCTCTGTGTTGACCTAACCCAGCCATTATTTTACGCCGTACAGCTTTATAAATAGCCGTTGTTGTCATGCTTTTAAGGCCTTCTCTTTCATTTCATGTCTCTGAATGTGCCATCAGCATTCACTGCCTTCAGTGATATATAGATCATTTTCTGCATGCATAAAGGTAAAAATTGAGGTGCAAAAAATCACTTTTTAATGTGTAATTCATCTCTAAATGTTATTTTATAGCATTCCTTAAATACGTTAAAATAATGTTAACAATTCTAAGTTTGCAGTGCAATTAATCCTTAGCAAATGCAAAAATTAAATAGTGCTTGAGAACTGTATTTGTATTGAGATCCCAACTACGAGTAGATATAAAAAGCGATAAGATGTATCAATCGCTTTTAGCATCATAGCAATTTCTCTTCTACTCTCTTTCTTTTCACTTAACTGGCTCATAAAACAGTACCAAATGTTGAAATTGGTGCACCTTTGAGAACAAATACTCCTTATTTTGCATTTATATATCAAAAGATCTGAAACATGCCTCTTAAAACACAGAGATTGTACCTATGAATAGCTCATGTTCACCCTAAATACTTCTTAAATTATACCACAGACTATAAGTGGGTTGAGGAAAACAAAATGAAATGAATTATTATGATCAATCATGTTTTATGGGGCAGTGGCCAAGCAGCAACTGTTGTGGTAGATGATGTACAGAAGCAGAGGAGGAAATGCTTTTCCTAAGCTGCTTATAATCTAAATGGATGAGATGGATAATATGAGTGAGGGAAAAGATTTAGCAAAAAACAGTGAACACAGAGATGGATACAATTTGCTAAATGTTTTTTTATATGAAAAGAAACTAAGGATTTATCAGGAGGGGATCAGCTGAAAAGAACATGTGAGGAAAGAGATTGGGTTCTGTAAGGGTGAGGTAGGAGTAGGCAAAATGGAAGATAGAAGCAATGTGGCAAAGGGGCTTTCATGAAGCTTCTTGCAGTTATTCCTATTTGCCCAAGTCCATCCAGCTACTTTTTCTCTTCTCGACTTCTGTCTAATGCCAAGAAAGTGGTAAAAGGTGCAGCAAATGAGTGACACATCACCTGGATTCCAGTGAAAAGAGGAGTTCTTTGGCGTTACATCAGCTGCGGGCAGTACGGGAAAAAAAGAGTCCTATGGAAACATTGATGTGTTTCCAATTTATGCAGATTTTTTTTAAGGATATGTGTTCATTAAGTGGCCTGCATACACAATCTGTAAATGTGGCTCAGCTGTCTCTCCAGGATAGTGAAGACTCTTTTTCATTGGGAAGCTTAAGAAAACATATACCTCAGAAATTTTGGAGATCTCTTAGCTAAAGCCCAATAATGTTTTACTTTCAGAAAGTGAAAAAGACACATAAATAATAAATAATATAGTGATCTACCCATGGGCATCTGACTAGAAAGTAGATTAAATCTTAAAATACTGCTGAAGTTACCAGGGCAAAAAGAGTCAAATGTAAGGGCTGAAACCAATCAAAGCTTTCAGTATCAGGCAGCAGTATTTTCTCCAAGCCTAATCTATGCGTGTTGCATTTATCATCTCAACAGCTCTAGTACTACAACCAGTGATGATATTATATCGCCAAAAGAAAGACAGAAAAAAAATTCCTAGAAATGATCATTTATCTGCCTTCTCCCTTCTCCTTTTCTTCTTGGAATGCCACTTACATTTAGCTCGCATTTTAGAAGAAAGGGAAAGTGGAAAGGGGACAAGGTTCCAAATTTGACATCACTCTTTCCATCCCCTCTTTTTTTTTTTCCTTTTTGTTTTCTGCAACACTGTTTTAATTTTAGAAAGAAATCCTAAATTGACATTTAAATAGTGGCAGGGCAATTCTCATTCTCTGCCTTGTGAAACGGTCTCTGAAATGTACAATTATGCTGTCATATTTAGCACTCCACATTGGACAGAGTTTAATTATTAATGTGTTTCCCTCAGAGAATGACTCGATCATGTCACAACTCTAGACAAACACAGCTAATGCAAAATCATAAAATATTCACTTGAATACTGCTGAACTGACAGGAAATTAATTCTATGAACACTTTTGATATTACCAGAAAATTAGTTTCAAACGCATAAGACTGAAATAAATGTGTTCATAATTTGCTCAAGGGTAACGCTCATCTTGCAATCAGTTGGTGTCTTTTTATAAATGTTACAAGTATTCAACATGGCTTTATGATAAAGAGGACAACTAATGTAATGTATTATTTGTAGACAGTATTTCCCTTGTAAACAGCAGGGAGTGAAGAATTGCACTTTCAGAAATATTTAAACTCTAGGAATATTCCGCAATTTATCATTTTGCGGCTCCAAAAATACACCTATTTTTGAGCAGTTCCAGGAGGCAGCAGGAGCTCAGGAATTTTGTAACAATGACACGATAGTCTTCCACATCTAAATTATTGGGTTGAGTTTTATTAGCCAGATTGGAAGTGACTGAAAGTCATTACCACTCTGAAAGTTGCAACCAATGTAGTCAGTGGAAAAGGATCAGGCTCTCTACAGATAAACGTCTTTCACAAACTTCACCGTCATCGTGTATTCTCCAGCTGGATGAGTAAAAATGCAGACAAATTGTGACAGTTTGCATGAAAAGAAACAGCAAGTTCAGTTGTTGTTACCTGTGTCATATCATTTACCTGAATTTGGAGAGTGTGGAACCTAAAGAAAACCATTTCCAACAAAAATCATTGTAGTCTAGTATGGCAACATGTGTGTACATTACACCCTCGCACTATTTCCTATGTGTCTGGTTTGACATGTTTGTTTCCAGTCTAGTTTTCCATCCGATTAATCGTCCAGACTGATGGCGTGTGTGAAATCCCATGGAATGGGTTACGGTCAGGAGGGGACAAATGCTTGAGTGGACTACTCGTCACTAATTGAGGGATGGAGATTTTATCTCTTAGGCTACTTGCAGATAAGCCTGAGCAGCAACAGGGCGTGGCTCAGGAGTCATTTACAGCCAGGAAAAAGTATTTGGAATAAGTATTATTCATAATGAATAATTTAACAGCTCTCGTGGGCAGCTATGGAAAGTTTCCTCAGAGAGACCTAGGACTAAATCACCATGGAGACTAAATTGTTTTTCAGGGCTAATCCTGCATTCCTTTTTGCAACAATAGCCAAGGTTATGCAAAATGTGGAGGATGAATATAGCCGAGCTCCATTAACTGAGAGAGGGGGTATTATAACTAACAACAGCGCAAGAACCATCCCAGACCTAGTCTGTTGCTCTTAAACTATACAAGGTGATATATCTTACCAAAATACTCAAGAGAAGATGATCACAAGGGCATTAAAGATGGTTTTCAAGTCAGATGCCTCAGTATGTCACAGATGGAGGTAGAGCTGTTGTTTCTCTCCACTTTTTTAAGAGGTACAGCAGGAGCCAGAGCAGGCAAGACTGATTCCTAATGATATCATATTCTGCCAACAAAAAGCCCAAGTATCTATTTAGCCACATTTCTGTGAGATATTTCACTGTAGAGAAAGAGGCACCTTCGATTCTCCAGAGCAGTTAATCTGGAAATTCCCCAAACACTTCATCCACGTACAAGACAAGGTCTTTTTTTTACATTTTGGCTGAAGCATTTGAAACTGGAGACTGAAAAAAATATCCTCCGAACATCTTTTCTGCTCTGTCTGCATGGCTGCATAATAAATACACCATTAAAATATGCGGTGTCATTATGAACACCAGTGGATTGCACAGTTTAACTGCTTAAACTTTTTATTAAGAATTAGAGGAAATGAGAGTATTCATTATGCTATAATGCTGCTTCCTATCATGAAAATTAGGACTGGTTTTTTAGAATTAAGATGTCTGCGTAATATGGAAAGTAAAGTGCAGCACTATGTGGGTAGACAAATCCAGCAGATTACATGATAATAAAGAAGGCAGACAATAACTATCTCCAGCTGTAATTTGCTTTACTAGGTGTTTCAGTTGAAGGTATCATAAAGCAAAATTTAAAATCCATGGATCAAGTGAATTGCATGCTAAAATGCACTTCAAACAAATATTATCTTCTCTTAAGTTTGTTTTCTCTAATTCGAGATAAGCATTTTTTATTTAATACCGTATCTGTGCAGTACGTCCTGGCTCTTTCATTTATCATCTCTCAAATAAAGTATCAATAAACAGAAACTTGGATGCTGGTCCACACTTGGTTCCATAGAAATAGTAAATCAATCTATGGATCAGTCTATCACACATCTATGGATGTCAATGAGAGACTGATCAACCAAGAACACTGAAAGTAACTCCACACAATCAATTCGGTAGAATTTTTGAGCTAAGAGACAGAAAATTAAAAGATAACAAACCCATAGAACAAAACAAAGCAAAAAGAAACAAACCTCTTTATTTTACAAGTTAAAAACCAAACATATGGAATGGATCCTTTGCTCTATGTTTGAAGCAAACCTCTGTAAAATGGAAAAAAATACATATCTGAAGGTGAATATACTAGGAAACAGGATATAAAAGCACAAACTGTTATCCACTGGACTAGAAAAACAGACTGTTCTTAACTTTAGCCATTATGGATTCATGTCCCCAACCTCACAGCCAAGTGAACGCAGATTTCTAGGCAGAGGAGTAAATAGCTGGAACTGATATTCCAGTTTTCCTGTTCTTGAGGCTTCATAGTTGAATACGCTTGTCACTCTACTCATTTTATGCCTCCAAAATATTCCTCAAATGTTTAAATGACTTAATTCTAAGAATGGGTTTCACTAAGAAGTGAGAAAAATTTCCAGTCTACAATTTCGTAAAGTCTGGGTGGAGATTTTTTTTCCACGAGACAGTATCTAATTTTCAATGAGTAAACTCAATATTATAAAGCATACGAGTTCAAGAGACTAAATTTGAAAATTATATGTTATATTCAGCATATACTCTCAGTGATAGAAATGCCTGAAATAATTTTAAGCTATTCTTTTGTTCCCATGTCATTAAAGTTTATGAAATTAAATGCATATCACAATTCTGCTTAAAGAAAAAAAGAAATTAGTCATTTTGAAAACTTTCTTCATATTTGGAACAATGCTGTATTGAAAGCACAGAATTTCAAAAATAATTATATGAAGTGAAAGAAGAAAAGAAAAAGAATCACTGGTTACGATTGTATTTAGCTGTCTTTAAAGAGATAAAAACCTCAAGCGGGATGAATTGTCACATTACCATCTACTCCAGACTGGCTGCTCCTGGTAGAGATAATGTTTCTAATTCCATTTTACTATAACTCTTGAAACCTCATTCTGTAATTCCTGAGGTTTTTCAGTTCATAGAAAGCACTACTACTTGTGTAAAATTCTTCTATATTGTAAGAGTAATGCATATAATTACTTAGACTGCAGATATATTCCTAGTTAAAATGACATTTGTGTATTAGAGATAATACATATATAATGTATGTCCCCTATAAATATAAGTCTCAGGACCTTGATGAGATCCTTAGTGAAACTGCCATGGTCTATCAACCCCAGCTTTTTTCAGATCTTGTCTTCTTTTAACCTCTTTGGATTTCATGGAAAATAAACTGAGTGGGAAAAAAGATGAGAGGAAGTTGTGAATCACACTGCCAAGCAAGGAAAAAACCCCAAAAAATATTAAAACTTGGCCACTTTGAGTTGTATTGGCATCTCCAGATATGTATTAGCCAAGGCTGTGGAAGTTTTGACCTCATCTTCAGAAACATCGCACCTGTCTAACCTGCTACAGGAGCTTAAAAACATCAGCTGGAAAAACACCAGGAAAAAGACATTTTGGGCATATCATGTTCAATGCCTGTGGCGTAAGACAGTTGATATTGAAAATAGGAAACAGTGTATCATAAAACTATTACCTGAACTAAACATTCGAAGTTATGTATTATTAACTGAATTGGGAACCCCAAACAGCTTCTTCCAATCTCAGACAAATGAGCAAACTTGTTCATGAATTTTCAAACAAGTTCATTTAGCAGATATTTAGTGTATGCACTTGCTAACTTCATTTTTCATTGATAAGATCTGCATAAACATCCTTCCAAATAGGGAAAGGGAAAGGGAAAAGGGAAAGGGAAAGGGAGAGGAAACCAGAAGAAAGGGGAGGAAAGAGGAAGAAAGGAGAGGAAAGGGGAGGAAAGGAGAGGAAAGGGGAGGAAAGAGGAGGAAAGGGGAAAGGGGAAAAGAGGAAAGGGGAAAAGGGGAAAGGGAAAATGGAAAAGGGAAAAGGAGAAGGAAAACAAGAATTTTTTTTAAAGGCTCTAATTCTTTAGCTCAGTTCTGTTTACTCATTTCACTGCTGTCTTCTGTTATCTTTTGCCATTTTCTCTCTCGCAGTACTGTGACTTTGTGATCTGCTCATCAATTTCGCTGCACAGTTTAAAAATCCATGAAGCAATAATAAAATCTTTAGAAATTACTGAGGCAAAATTCCACTCTGCTGGAGTCCTCTGACATCAGAACCAGATGGGACTTACAGCTTCTTGGTTTCAACAGAGGACTGGGGAAGGCATGGCATGGGTAGCATTATTCAAACAGTCACTAAAGTGTTTACCACGTTACCCAAATTTTTTAATACCTCCAAACTGTGGGATTTTAATAGCTCAAAGAAAGGTTTGGGGTTTTTTTATTCAGGAAAAATATTGCTCATTTTAACAGTATTTTTTCATAGTTTTTTCACTCACATTAGCCTGAATGAATCTGCAGATTGTTGTGCTCGTAACAGGAATATCTATTAATACCATGAGGAGTTATTTTGCAGCACGTTCCTATTTTTTATGGTACGTGATTTCATAATGTGACTCTTTTGTGTAGAGTGAAAAACCCTAAGACTTTCTCCAGAAACACTGGCCCTGAGTAATTGAATGTGCTTCTTCCAAAAAAGTTTGGAAGTTTTTTTCTTACATTTTTTACAGAGTAACTTAAATTAATTACTAGCGATTACAAGGAGAACCTTCCTATCCTGGTCTTCCATTTTTACTATGGGAGAAAACCATAGGAAAAAGTAACAAAAATAAAAGTCTACATAGAAAATTGTGAATATCTACGTACATATTTCTGATTATGAAGACTGTATCTGAACAAAAAAGAGCTGTCTTCAACTGGTAGAAATCTCTACTGTCTTATTATAGAGCCAGCTGGGAATATTTTGACGGAACGTTTTATCGGAGATTATAAAATGCCAATGCGTCCGAGCAAAATGTTTTAGAGAAACCTGACAAACTTGACAATTTTATTGCAGGAAGGAAAAAGCTTTTTCTGTTAAGGTCAAAAAATTTTTGTTTTGACACTTTCAAAGTGAAATGTTTGGCAAGTATTTTTAATGATTTTTATTTGAAAATTTGGGTTTTTTTGAATTGAAGCTCAGCCTTCAAATCAGAGTAAAAAGAAATTGTTTCATGGAAAGTTTTGAAAGAATCATCATTGTACCCAGTGTGGTATGTGATGAAAAACACTGAACTTCTAGATAGACATTTGCTTCATGGGGAATTCCGTATCAAATTGAAAGAACCTGGATTAATACAGCTGAAAATTTAATTCCCCTAAGGCTTCCTTTACACCAAAGAGAGAGAATTTCCTGAGTCACTAGGGAGTCGTAAATAGATAACAGCAAGAAAAGATGCTAATTATGATTGCTACAAAAAGAGGTGTATGAACATATGTACGCACCCAGGTGTGTGTAAATGTAATTCTACAGCAGCTGAAATTTTCTGGTGAACTTTAAGAGTGGAAATTGCCTTCGAATGCCTCAGTGCAAAGGAAATTTAAAAGGGTGGGTGATGCTGACCCTCCTTTGGCTTCAACTTAAACCTTCTATTGAAGAAGAAAGATTTGATTTCACTGGTTTGTTAATGCTTTTTTTTTTTAATGTGAGGCTGGAAGGTTGCGCCAAAGTCTCGGTTATAATGGGTTATTAATATTGCCAACGCTGTCTCCCTCAGAGAGCGAACTGATGGAAGTGCTCTGTCCAGTGAGTGCGCTGCAGTTAACTCTGTTCCAGAAAGCTACAGCAAAAGAAGTTATTGAGAATGGTGTTCTGCAGTTTTCAGAGCTGTACCAGACACTAATGTTGCATGCATTTAAAATATCTCCCTCTGTACTCTTCCTGTCCAAAAAAGCCTTTGCCATGAACGTGTTGAGAGGGAAATGAGCTGAAAATCGCAACAAATGCAGGATGGAACTGATAAAAGCAGAAAGCATGGTTTGTGTTAAAGACTGAGACGCTATAAATTCCATTCATGTGTGTTATCTGAAAAGGCAATTTTGCAAGCAGTAAAAATCCAGCACCAAGTATTAAAATATGTCTGTGTGATACGATGCGCTCTCCCCTAGACAAGCCTGTTGATCCTTCCTTTCTACAGTTTTCCCTTTCCCTTAGAACCATTGAGGGGATGAGGGTCATTTTTTGGAGTTTTTTTTTTGTTTCAGAATGAGCAGCTTTGTGCTTCCTTTATACAGATTTCCAGACTGCACTTTCTGATTCTCTGTCAACTTTTACCTCAAGCTTCCCTTTCATTTTTTTTACTTCAGTCTGCTGCTTTGCCTTCTGCTTTAGGCCTGCCTCTTTTCTTTCACTCCCCACAGATCTTCCTCCTTTTTTTTCCTGATGTCACCACCCCTCTCTCTTTGAATGCTTCCCCACCTCTTTTAGTGCAAACACGCCTGGTTTTGACATACTTGCTGTTGCTCCTGTCCTCCACGCTGGTGATATATGTGTAGAAAACTGTTCTTAATAAATATAATCCATAATAAATACTCAGTTATTTAAAAGCTATGTATCTAAACCCATTTTTTATTTGTAGCACAATAATGGAAAATGTGTGTCCTGGGTAAATGGGGCACAAGTTGCTTTATTCTTTTCAGAGCTGGCATTGAAACCAGAAAAAGCTCCAGTCTGGTTGGGTGGCAGGTTTTTCAATCTCATAGAATTTGACAACTATGCTCCTTAGTAAATGCAACTCTCCTTCCAGGAATCTCCAAAACTGAAAAGGGAAAAGATATACAGTTCAGCTTGGATTTGCACTATAGGCTACTCTTTTTCCCTTTCATTCTCTGAAAGAGCTGTATCGTTCATGTAAGCATTTAGGAAATCCTTAGAAGAACTTCTTGTAAAATTCTCCTCAAACGAAGCCTAGATTTGCTGCTATTAGAGTTACAGATGTAGTAGGATCAAAGTCTGAAGATCTAAGGTGGATGAGACTTAATATTTTAGTTTCTAGGCATTTTGGAGACCACCTGGGTACTGTCACAGGACATTCAACTACCTTTAAATAAAAAATTGTCTAGAGTTTCTCATCTCATTTAAAACTCAGTTCTCTTTTTGACCTGAAAATCCCACGGAATATTGCAGCAAGATCTGGTCAATTAATTTGACCACGTAGGAAATACGATAATTTTGATGTCTCATGCAATCAGAACACAGGAGTAATTAAACATATCTCACTTACATGATTATTCAAAATTCAAAGTTTTTATCAGGTAAATCATGATTTAGGAAATTTTAACTTTTTTTTTAATTTTTATTGAGAAGGAACATACTTTCTGCATTTTCCACTGCTCCCTCCTATCCTTTGAAAAAAGCATTTCCTGAACACATGCTGATGAAATCATGATGCCATCACCATAATAACACATAAGTTCACCCAGCAATGCCTACTTGGGGTGTCTATATATTTATTAAAACCCACACATGTACATATATATAGTTATATAAGATTCTAGCCATTTAAGACTTACTCCATACTTGAGATTACTGAACATTTAATGGCTTTTTCTTTTTAGAATAAATGGTAATCAGATGAAAGGCCTCTGTTAGATTGCAAAAAAAATAGGAGGCTAAGGTATGTGTTAANTTTTTTTAATTTTTATTGAGAAGGAACATACTTTCTGCATTTTCCACTGCTCCCTCCTATCCTTTGAAAAAAGCATTTCCTGAACACATGCTGATGAAATCATGATGCCATCACCATAATAATACATCAGTTCACCCAGGAATGACTACTTTGGGTGTCTATATATTTATTAAAACCCACACATGTACGTATATATAGTTATATAAGATTGTAGCCATTTAAGACTTGAGATTACTGAACTTTTAATGGCTTTTTCTTTTTAGAATAAATGGTAATCAGATGAAAGGCCTCTGTTAGATTGCAAAAAAAATAGGAGGCTAAGGTATGTGTTAAAAATATCAAGTTTCATGATTAACGTATAGATCAATGTTATGTTTGGAAAGAGACATTAACACATCCTACCATAAAAATATGCACTGTTCCAGAAAACCACCGGTCTTCACAAATTTCTAAAATGATTGAGATTACAATGAAGTGTCCTTTAACTGTGGTCTTTGGAGAATTAAGGATGCTGCAGCAAATTAATAGACTGTTTTCCCTATTCAAATATCTGTAGTGAAGCCATTATCTAAAGGCTTGAAGTTCCATTGTGTTTAAAATTAAGCAAACGGCAGCTGCTTTGGGAATGAAATTGCAGTAACTATTTTGAAGCGTGCAGCATAATGTTAATAGTTTAAGACAGCAGATATGATTGACTGTCCTTATTTTGAACAGTGGATTTAAGCTTAGGCACAAAGCTGTAAGCACCTTCGCTATAACCATGTCTGAAGCACTGTAGCTTGTTTAATAACTTTAAATCATTATGGACTTGTTACATATCCTATCTAAAACCCTAGAAAATACCAGGATGGTGCTAGTATCCACTAAGTGTCACTATATTTGCACATTTATGGAGCCAGACAGTGAGTAGCATTACACATTGGGTTACCTACATTGTTGTGCACAACCCTTGTAGACCCTGTATGAAAATTTCAGAAACATTTAGCTTCTGACCTTCTGACAGGATCACAGCATGTGGCTCTGTAGCTGTAAAATACTGTTTGAATAAATATTCCTGTTTTATTTCCAACACAGTTTAAACACCAGCACTATCTTTCTAAAAAGACAGTTATTGGAGCACATTAGCCATTAGAAACACTAGACTATGGAATGATAGAAAGTCATAACTGATGTTCCATCATTCTATGGATCTTAGGAGACCTTTATTTAGGGCTTCTGTGGCCACCTCAATAAATAACTAAAATTAGTGAAACTAGGTAAACCACTGAAATAATTATTCCAATAGTGATTATTATTTTTGAAATGTATTTCAATTCCTGATTAGGAATATCTGGGTTTGGAGGACAGGGTACACATCTCAACATGATATAGAGTTGAAGCTTTTTGGAATTTACTCTATATGCTTCATCTTATGGAACTACCATTTTCATGATCCTAAATAATAGTCAACCTGATTTTTAATCTAAAATTAACATTATTTATCATAAATTTCCAATAGTTAGATGCTAAAAAATAGTTCATAATTAAACTGAACATGATGGTGGACCTGCTTTTGAGACAGAATAGATTTATTCTGTTTTCTGTTCCTGCACTTGAGTCTGATGGTGACCTCAGACAGGTAGGCAGTCGTTCAAACCTCTGGTGTTAGACTCAGTGCCTATAAATAGCTAATTCTGTCTTCCCAAGTGAGGGGAACTCTGAAGTAATTTGAGAGCCCAACCATTTTCCAGCCCTAGCATAATTATGAAAGAAAAAGTAGCTGGGGGAAAGGAAACTGATTAATATACTAGTTAATGGAGTAAATCATAATTACTAGATAAGAAGTAACCAGATTTTCATTGTTCTGTTTTATCCAGTAATTTACGATTACTCCAGACAGTATTAGAGAGAATAGCAAATTAAATTGAGAAACAGTGCCTAATGGGTGAAGCAAAGAAATGTGAGTTACAACACCTAGGAACTCTGCTTGGTTCTGTCATCTCCTTGCTGTGTAACCTTCAGCAAACTGCTCAGCCTGAGTTGCTCTACAATGTTGAGACTGTCCATCAGACCTTTTAAAGTGAATATTTAGTCATGAAAGTCACTCTGTACAGGCAAAAGTTTGGTTTTTATACAATAATATCATTTCTTGTCTGTTAGATCCCTCTGATATTAATCAAACTGGCTTTTTTTTATATTAATGTGAACAAACTCTAAATGGTGCTGTTATTGTGCTAGATATATAGATTTACTCAGAGGAAAAACAGGTGAAGTAATAGCTCTCTTCTGAGCTAAGTAACTCTCCCAAAAGGGTTTATTAAGCTGGGTTACGACTTTTCTACATTAACAGAAAAATATCATCAGGTTATTAATGCACTGACTGGCATNAGGGACAGGGGACAGGATGAGAGGGAATGGCCTCAAGCTCCACCAGGGGAGATTTAGGCTGAACATTAGGAAAAATTTTTCAAAGAAAGGGTTATTGGGCACTGGCAGAGGCTGCCCAGGGAGGTGGTTGATTCACCTTTCCTGGAGGTGTTTAAGGTGTGGGTGGATGAGGTGCTGAGGGACATGGTTTAGAGATTGGTGGGAATGGTTGGACTCAATGATCCGGTGGGTCTCTTCCAACCTGGTTGTTCTATGATTCTATGAAATAATTAACGACTGTGAAAAACAGTTGTGTTAAGTTATTGTATAAAGAGGTTATAACTACGAGAAAAATCTTTAAGTGTTTGGGTAAAACAAGCTGAGATAACTATATTTGCTTTCATTAGAGTAGAAAGGAGGATGATTAGTGAATCCAAGCGCACGGGTGTACCAAGTGGTTCAGTGTTTTGAATATACAGCTTTGTCAGTGATTGGGTTGGCTTCCTTACCATCAGTTTGACTGCTCCTAATTCTTTTTATTGCAATACAATTTCATCATTCTTTGGATATAGAACTTGATAAATTTTTTTTGCATTGATAGTCTCTGGTTGACATACTTACATGAAGGTGAGAAGAGTCTATTATAGTTCCACATACATTTTTTTCCAAACAGGCTGCACTTTCACCCTGATCAGTGGGTGGGTTTTGGAGCATTCTCAGCATCGTGGTCCTACAGCTCATCATGAGGAGGCAGGATGGGAATGTCCGGAGAAACCCTGGCTCTGCAGGCAGAGCTGGTGGCTTTGACACAACTTAGAGAAACGCTGGCACCGCTCAGGCTTACCCATCAGGGATACAGTGACTCACTCCTGAAAGCATCTGTTTTTCAACCGACTACAACACCATTCCAGACAGTCATGATCTATGTATGTCTGAATGGGATATTTACACTACGTTTTAGGTTTAAAACATGATGCAAAGAAAAACATTCCATTTTCTGTGCCATTGTTCATTTCTTGGTATTCTGACTGAGTTCCAATATTTTAGCAAACTTCTCATTTACTTTCAAGTTTTTTAAAGCTCATATTGTTCTATTTTTTAGCTATTTTAGCATCCATTTTCCATTTAAAATGTCACTTTTTTTTTTTGTGCTAATTTTCAATGCCTAAAAATTCCGTATTTTCTCTTTCTACTGGAAATCAATTAACGTCTTTTAAAATGACAATGTGTCTTCCTGTGTGTTCTTCTCATTGATCCTCTTTCTTTTCCTCTGCGTGTGTGAGATCTCACCCTTTGATGGCCTCAGTCTTTCAAAAGACCCATTCTTTCATGATCATCTGCTGTAATCACACCCACAGTCGGACAGTCTCAGTAGGAAGCCCTAAAGAGAGTTGTCTACTTGACCAGAGTCCAGAAACAGTAGATATCAATTTATTATCTCTCTTTTCAATAGAAAACCATTATTTCTTCTTTTTTTTTCACTGATGAACTAAGCAAGGAGGAAACTTTAAGAAAAACACTTAAA